>JACEVL010000123.1:1839169-1926229 GCA_020284085.1 Aporrectodea caliginosa | reverse complement strand
TCAATTTGCTTCGTTCAGTTACGTATTTAGCTCAGCTTATTCACGAGCTGCACGTCTAGTCAGAGGGTTGTCCAAAAGAGTAGTCCGAGGGGGGTCCAAGTCCAGTTTCCAGAGGATCAGAGGGCACAGCAGATGTTAAGGCGGGTGTCTTTTTTTAGATTCGAGGATTGGAAGGTACAAGATCAGATGAGTCAGGAAAGAGTTCTTGAAAAGCAGAGACTTTAGTTTCGAGTGGAAAACCTTGGGGGTGATGGATAGAGGGGCCCAGAGGCAGATGATGGTGGATGATTGGCGATGATGGTGGAGGAACCGAAAAAGTGCGGAATTCAGGGTAGATCGTTCCAGGAGCAGCGGCGCAGTGTTGGATGAAACTAAGTTCCCATTCAATAGAAGCTGGATTGATGAAACTAAGTTTCCATTCAATGAAGCTGGATTGATGAAAATAATCTTTTTCAGTAATTAGAAGCTGGATTCATGAGAATATTTAGCACGTTTTAGCAAAACTATAAGAAAGCGGCCTCTATTGATTAGCCGCAAGTGAGAAGTCCTGAGAACCTTGGGATTGGTCGCAGGACAGATCTGATCGGTTTCTTGTTTATTATTGTCCACTTTGGACCCCTTTGATTGATCCAAAATATGCATCTAAAATAAACAAACAAACAAATAGAATTCTGTAATAAAATTGTCTATAGAGTGTATATGCAGAAAGGTATTCTGAAACTGAGTTTTGCTAAAAAAAAATCTTTTTTATAAAAAAGCCTGAGTGATTAAAAATGGCTTTGAATGACAATAACTGATGGATGTTTAGTCAGCACTTCTGTAGAGTTCATGATACTTTCTATGGCACGTTTGACATAATGTTCTACTGATAAAATACTGGAATTTATTAAGCTCACAAGAAGTAATATATACAAATGATAAAATAACACCAAAATTAATTTAACCCAAGAACTACAGTTGCCATGTCAGAAAATTGTCAGAGTCAAAGCGATGCCACCAACCACCAGGCCTCCTCCCATAGTGATAAACCCTGCTACTGTCAGCTGCTCATTCAACAACGTTCACCTTGCTCAAATGACCACCTGGCAGCAGTTTAGTTGTGCTGATAGTATAGCAAGAGTGAGTCACCAGGATACCTAATTGGGGTCCGATTTTTAATTGCCAACTAAATCCAAATATTTTCAACAATCAACACCTCCAAAAACGCAGAAAATTATTAATTATTTCATTTTTAAAGCCAGCACTGCTTTAAATAGCAATCATAACTGGGTTGGTTGCTGGTTTCAATAGTGTGTGCTATTAGAAAAAAATCGATTTGCAATCTGATCAAATGGAGCATTAACTCAGAAATTTTATATTTAAGTCATTGCATCTTTGCAAAATGTCTACAAGTAGCATTAGTTTGGATTTGCCAATTCATATTACAGAAAACTGGTGCCATTGCTGGATAATCATTCACTGGGATATAATTTCTGTGCTGATGATACTCAAATCTGCATTTCATTTGACAGTCTGTCATGCGACTCATCTGTACAGCTGTTGTCTGCTGTCTTTGATGAGGTACAGTCCTGGATGGCATCCAGTAACTCTTCCTTAACCCATCAGACTAAATTTCTGTTACTGGGCACTCCACAGCAACTTAAAAAAATTTGATCGGCTTAAGTCACTTAAACTGGGTGACTCAACTGTTCAGCTGGTCGATGCTGCATGTAACTTAGGCGTCATTTTAAGTTCTACCACGTCTCTCACTGGCCATGTAAACACTAATTGTAAGTCATCCTACATGTTCATTTGTGACATACGCAGAATTAGGAGTTATGTACCCATGTCTGTGAGGATAGCTCTGGCAAAATGCATTAGTTTCCAGTCACCAAGATTACTGTAACACACTTCTTACTGGTATCAAAGTCCAACATGCTGAAGCTGCAGCGGGTTCAGAACTCTTTGGCTAGAGCCGTAACTAATACATGTATCCAAATATGAACATATGCTTAAATCCTTGCACTGGCTTCCTGTTCAGTAAAGAACTCGTTTCTTCCTGGGGCTCATAGTTTATAAAACTGTAAACTCTGGCCAACCAGAACATTTAAAATCAGTTCTTATTCCCTAGACTTATCATTATTCGATGAGGTCATCTGATTATTTTTGTCTGGTCATACCTAAATCAAGAACTGTTCTCAAGTGGTGATCGGGCCTTTTCGGTTGCTGGGCCTAGTTTTTGGAACTCTCATCCTGTGTCTCTGCGTCTCACTAAGTAGTTTGTGTCATTTCGTTTTCTGCTGAAAACTTACCTTTCAAATTGCTTATCTGCCGTAGGCTGCCTCTCTGTCTCTTATGGAATGATCTTCTGGATGTTGACCTGATTACGGCATGATATTTTGAATCGTACTGACAGAAAGCAGGATTTTGGCCTGCAATTTTAAACAAAACAACGTAATGTTATTTAAAAATTCAGATTTCCAATCTTCAGAAATCACACTCATATTATCATCACAATCAAAATAATATTCATTAATGCATTCATCGTTACTGTCACCAAGGTCTAATTGTGAACTTAATATTTAATATTCCAGCATCAGAGTTTGAATTTTTAATTAATGAACAATCTAAATTTTTGTAACATCGAGAAACATGAAATGTAAATGATGATTTCTTTGCAAATATTTTACAGCACTTCTCAAATAGGAAGTCAAGAGCCGTTTTATGAAAGTATATAGGATTTCAAGTGTGCAAGATGAAAAGAACAGTTAAATTGTTAGAAATAAATATGCACGTGGCAACATTCCGGGGTCCACACTATTCCGGGGGTCCGCTATTCCGGGGGTCCGCTATTCCGGGGGTCCGCTATTCCGGACTAATGAAGACAAATATATATGTATATAATTATGTACAATTGTACATTATATGTATATATATGCATGTATATATATGTTTGTATATGCTTATATGTTTATATATACAACTGTTTTTATATCTATATTCATGTTATATATTTGGATATTAGTGCATATATATAGATATATGTGTGCATATGTATATATACATATATATACATGTATATATATACATATATGTTTATATATGTAATATATATATACATATGTATGTAGCCTATCTATATGTATATATGTATGTATATATAGATGTATATGTATATGTACATGTATATATATGTAAATACATATATAAATGTACTTATGTAAATATATGTGTGTGTATATATATGTAGACATACATATATGTATGTATATGTATATGTGTATATATGTATGTATAGGTATGTGTAAGTAAATAAATATTTATGCATGAATATGTGTTTAAATACCTACATACCTGTATATATATACATGAATATACATATACTTACATGTAAGTATATATATATATTTATGTATGTACAAATGTACATATGTATAACTACAAACATACATGTACATACATAATACATTATATATATATATATATGTGTGTGTGTGTGTGTGTGTGCTTACACATAACTATACATACATATAGACACAAATACATATATATGTACACAAACATGTATACATGCACACACATATGTATTTACATAATTACATATATATATACGTATATACATATACATGTACATATACACATACATCTATATACATGTATATATATACACAATACACATACATATATACATAATTATAGATACATACATATATGTATATACATACATTACATATACATATATATATTCACATCTACACACATAATCATATATATATCATATATATACCTATATTCATATATATAGGCTAACATATGTACATGTATATATATACATATATATACAAACATATACGTATACATGCATATATATACATACATATAATGTACATATACATAAATATGTACATATACATATATGTTTTCCCATGAAACTTTCGGTCTATATATATCGAACCTTCGGATTATCGAACCTTCGGACTATCGAACCTTTGGACTATCGAACCTTCGGACTATCGATACGTAACCATTCAAACAGATATATATATTTTTTCATATATATCCAGATGTAAATACATATATAACATTTTGTGCATGTATATAGATCTATATACATATATATACAAACATATGTATACATATTCAAACATGTATATGTATATAATATATAAATCGATACATATAGATGCATACATACATATAAATGTACTGTACAATTGTACATTTATACATATACTGTATATTTGTCTTCATTAGTCCGGAATAGCGGACCCCCGGAATAGCGGACCCCCGGAATAGCGGACCTCCGGAATAGCGGACCCCCGGAATAGCGGCCCCCCGGAATAGCGGCCCCGAACCAATAAATATGCACGTGGCAACATTACATACGAAACTTGTACCGTAATGCTCTACAATCTTGCGAAATTTTACCTTCTGATTTCTTAAAACATGCATTCGTAAAGCATTGTGCGTTAATAAAACACTGTAGCAATGAGCAAAACAGAAACAGAAATATTGCTAGAATTAGCGCGAATACTATGACTCGGCCATACCAACACCGAAGACAATGAACGCGAACAAACTGGGCAAGTCAAAAGTCAAAAAATTCCAGCAGATGTCAAACACAGAATAAGAAGTAGAATTAGCTGAGCGCGGGTCGACTGCAACAATGAAATTTATTAAATTTAATTGGATTTTACCACATTTTTAGTTGGTTGAAATGATCCTCACGCGCCATAATCGGGAAACAAAGGAACTTCGATATCCCTGAAGTCAAATACTCTCGAAGCCTTTCAACGCGTTGCCAGCTAAACTTTTATAGCGCATGACTTTTATCTTAATAAGTACGACTAACACGCAACAAGTTTTATTTATTTAATAATTCATTGAAGGTTACAGTGACAATCCAGTCCAAAAATTCAGTCCTGAGAAAATAAATGTGAACTACAATTTCATTACATTTATATTATTCCATCTTTAAATATTATCTATGAAAGTTTAAATTATGACAAACATTAGGCCTAACAAGCGAGTGCAGTCTGTGAGCTGTAAGCCGACATGAGCTGTTATCTCCCATAACGCGAATTTCGTCTTCGAGTTCATCAACGATTTCTAAGCTTAAGCAGAATTAATAAAAGTTTTGGTTTTTGCTAGATTAGTATTTTAAATACATTTTAAAGCTCTCTATTTCGGTCTACCATTGTATTTTTTAAACACATCTCTCAGGCAGCGCCGAGCCTTATCGATTGTTAGGTCCTCAATCTGGAATGGATAAATTCATTTGGGCTGCACTTGATGCCTCGCAGCAATATGCCTGCTTTCTGCCGTTTGCTCAAGTCTTCTTTGTTTAGCCGTGGCTGGGCTGGAAGCGCCTCTAAGTAGGTTCCTTTAAGGGGCGCTATATAAATTCTCGGAATTAATGAAAGTATAAACTATACATTATGTAAGTAGAACTTTGTGCTCGTGTACCCTGTCTACGTACACTGATCGTCCTGAAGGAGATAATTGTCATTGGGCCTATCTCGTAATTACTAAATGCAATGATCATACTTCGAAAACTGTTATTTGTGTTATAACACATCCCAATGAATATTAGGCCTATTAGCGCAATAAATATATAATTCAAATATCTCAGTTTATATTTAGGCTACACCAATTTCATTTTCTTAACATGCGATCAAATAGGCATAGGCCCTATAGACGCATGCCAGGTTCACTATAATTAATATACCAATTTCATAAATGAACTATTTCAAAACTGTTATTCTAAGATGACTTCAATTAAATTATTTATGGCAAATAAAAACTAACGTTCAAGAACGTATAAAACATGCATGAATGTCTATTTTGTTATGAGTAGCCTAATTGGTGGTCACATTGAAATTTACTAGACTTTACCTTGCGGGATCTAATTACTGTCTAATACCGTTTTATTTAGAAACAGTGAAATTTACAGTGAGCCGACCCAAAAAACAGCGGAATACTGTTTTAATTTCCAACTGCCGTAGACCGTCATGGAAAACAGTATTGAACCGTAATAATTACTGTATAATCTTACAGTGTACCCTCCAGCTGCAAGGCACAGAACATACCCCTAAACATACCACCGCGCCCCAGTTGTATTGTGATGTGTTGTATTGTGTGTTGTATTGTACTCCACGTTTATAACGCGACCGAGCCACCCGCAGTAAAGATCCGAGAACTGGCACTCTGGTACTAAGACAAGGACGTGTGGTGCTTTCCAATCTGGGTGCAGCAGCACCAAAGGGTGCCTTAGGCTTGCTCTAAGAATGCCGTGACCAGCGCTGGCAGAATCATTACATTTGTGCAGCTTTTCCGTCCAAAACAATGATTATCACAACTGACTTAGGCCTATAGTTTTCAAGACTCAAAGTAGCGTATAGAAATAAGTGCAACCCCAAGGTTGAAAAAAGGAATGTTGGTCGTCAGTAAAATAAAGAGCTACCTGGAAGAATAAAAGATGAAAAGAATTCCGGGGTTGCCGTTGCTTGAATAACTTTAAATTAGGGTGAATTGCTCTAAAAAAAAGTTTGGGACCATTGTACTATAGGAACAAACCAGGCCATAAATAATGGTTGAAGTTGGACACCATAATAACAGATTTACCTAACGCTATATATAAATAAATATCGGAACGCAATTTATTAATCTCAAACTTAGCTTGACTGTAACTTTACTTACCGACGCCGCCGTAAACAATAGTTGATGTCAAACGCCTTTATAAACTATTCTTCGGATGCTAATAACTGCTTGCGTATCGTTTAACTCCGCCCAACTCCGCCACTGATCGTACTTTGTCAGTGACAGTCTCTAACCTCTTTTCTACCATCATCAGCAACCCTGCACATGTATTACATCAACTACTGCCTCCAGTGAAAACTGTTTCATACTCGCTATAGTATACGCCCCAGAACCCACAATAGAATAATACCTAAGGCAAACTCTCTATCTCGTAAAACATTTGTCACACGGATGCTTTATACTTATTTTTTTTTATATTTTGATGATCTTTGTACACCAACATGCGGTTAGCAGTTGGTTTTTCAATAAAGGATATACTTACTTACTTACTTAACCCGGGATGAAGGAGGAGGGCGACGCTAATGATCTTTGTTATCACACAGTGTCGTTAAACTGAAACTACTGCTAATAACTGCTTCCCTATCGTTGGGGTTAATCCACGATAAATTCCGCCACTACCCTACTTGTGGTAGTGCCAGTCCCAAGCCTGGAGAAAGAAGTAGGGTGACGTTAATCATCTTAGTTATGGCAGCGTCGTTAATAAGTAACTGACCGCAGATTAGTTTTGGTGAGCCATTGGTTCATGTCTTGTGAATTATACCTCGGCGTTTAAGAAGTTGATAACCTCGTTTATTTCCTATAGTAAATCTTGGCCTATCCATCCATCCATTCATCGATCTACCTAATTATCCATCCATCCATCCATCTATATCTTTCTACCAAACAATAATCAAAGAATCGTGAGAACCATAAACTACATTGACGAAGTATGTCACCGAACACAATTCAGTTTAGTAGCACAATTTAGCTCAATAACGCCATTTATTCTAATCAATGTAATAACACAATTTTGTATTTACGAATGTAAATTAATTTAAACTAGTTAATGTTAATTAATACAATTTAACCTAAACGCAAAATTTATATTTACGAATGCGAAAATCAAAACCGTTTAACATGTAGGCCTAAACAGTTTTGGCCTAATCACAGAATTTTAACAATTTATGTTAATTACACGATTTAAACGGTTTAGCCAAATTTTATAACAAAGTTTGAACAATTTAGCCTAATAACAGAACAGAAGAGATCTTGATTAACACATCGAAAGGCCTATTTGCGTGTAAAATGAAGATAAAGTTTCATCATACAGGCGGGGTAGCCACTGGCAGAGACACCGCCGCTGGTACTGCTAATTCATGAGACAGCTTGACCGATCCCAAAAATTTATTGCATACAAAGATGTAAGTCATCGCTAACTTAGAAGCATAGGAGTCTAATATGCATATTGGATATAGGCGATTTGTAAGAGCGCTCTGTTGAGACACCTTTAAAACCATTGCAATCGATGCTATATAAGCAGCCAATAAAACAAATCTAATGTCAACGGCCTTTGATGTCATATGACGACGTTAAACCTTGTTCTAAATAAAATAATCTAATGAATTTTTCTAAAATGTTTTTATTGCAAATCCCAAGCCGTAGACATGTTGTAACAGATCAAAATACAACGATGCATACGCACATTGGAGCATCCATACATACATTCAACCGATCAAACATACATAGGCTACATAAATATATACAAACATACACATATATATACAAGCATATCGGGAGGCCCGCCCCCGATAGCGCATTGGATAACATCTGGCACAGAGAGCGAGAGGTACCGAGTTCGAGCCCGCCGTTGGGCGGATATGCTTTGTAGGCTGCTATTAGCGCCGTTGTATTGCAAGCTGTCTGTTCTGTTAGTAGTTAAGATTTAAATTGCATAACATATAAATGTACAGCGCAGTGCGTTTGTCAGGCGCTTAATAAAGAAATTATTATTATTATTATCAAAAATAAATCAAAACAAACATAAACAAATGCCATCGGATGTGGTTCGCTTGATTAGCTAAACAGTCAGGATTCGCGTGTTTGGGTGTACGTGTGCGCGCGTGTGTTTGTATATGGTAAGTATGCATAAGTCTGCGTGTGAATGTGCATGAGTGTACATGCGTATGTTCTTGTGTGTATGTGTATGTGCGTGTGCGTATACATGTATGCCCGTATGTGTGTGTGTGTGTGTGTGTGTGTGTGTGTGTGTGTGTGTGTGTGTGTGTGTGTGTGTGTGTGTGTGTGTGTGTGTGTGTGTGTGTGTGTGTGTGTGTGTGTGTGTGTATACGCGTGTTATGTGATAAGATCGTATTCATCCTGTTATCGAAAAAGGAGCAACATCAACCCAGTACTTGCAGCCAGTGTTTAGCCTGGGCTATAATTGACGTCGACCTTACCAATTATATTCCAATATAATTGTTACAAGATTTTCCAACTAATTACGCCGTTGTTCATCGAATATCACGAGAATGAAAAATATATATATAGCTTATAATCCATCCGATTTAAAGGTGTTTAAATGGAACCTTTCGTCTTTTGCTGTAGTCTTCACTGTTTAACGACATCATTGAAGCTGTGGCTGCCTTACCTTATCAAATCAATCTCTCTATATATATATATATATATATATATATATATATAGAAGAATTGAAATTGTGAAAAAATTGCATATCCGGTTGCATCCTTGACCACAGATGTCGCCACGATTCAATTCTTACACCGGATATTAAATAC
Organism: Aporrectodea caliginosa; assembly: GCA_020284085.1. NCBI lineage: Eukaryota > Metazoa > Annelida > Clitellata > Crassiclitellata > Lumbricidae > Aporrectodea > Aporrectodea caliginosa. The sequence goes on along the minus strand of JACEVL010000123.1, from coordinate 1,916,878 downwards.
GGTTGTTTTGTTCACGACAGGCAATATTGTACTCCGCAAACATAATTTTTCGCCAAATCTTCTTCGTAAATATAATAAACTGCAATTGTTACGTGAACAAGACGCGATGACTTCCTGACCGCCAGAGGGCTGCGCTCAAATTTATTCCCTATTCATGAGTACTTGAATTTGATTGCACTATTAGTGAACATCACAGCTATAAAAGGCGCTTTATATTTTTAACGGAAAACCGCATTATAATTAGTAGTGCAGTGACTCTAATGACATCTTGTGACAACTAGAGTCGTTATCGTCTCTGCTAGCGTCTATATGTGATATATATATGATATATATATATATATATGATATATATATATACATATATTATTTCAGACCCCCTTCAAGAGACCTCCCTCCTTTTATATAAACACACACATACACTCACACACATGCGCACGCGCACAATTATTTACATACATCAAGCCTACATGTATATATAAATTTATTTTTTATATATATACATATATATATATATAATTATATATATGATATTATATATATGTTTTATATAAGGGTAATATGTCCCTATCTGAATAAGTACGACTTGAATAGGGTTTACCATAATATATATACATTCGACACAATAAAACAATAATTATTTGTACAACTCTACCTTGACGACGACATTGTCCAGAATTCGACAAACTGAAGTAACTTCAACAAGAGCTGCTTCACCGAGAAACGACCAACAACAGCCGAGTTTAAATACAATGACAGCGAAACAGACAGCTGAGTTGAGTTTATTGAACCATTTGCATTCAAATTCAAAATTACAATGCATAACCAGCAATCACATTAAACAACTTAATTATCTAACAGCACGTTATAGTTTAACAGTATGTGAGCCAAAAGAATATGAGTATGCGAGTCAAGTAGCAAATGATTCATGGGGAGATGAAGCTGGGACAGCTTATCTAGTCTTCCCCACTGGTTACCAGTCAAAGAAATACAACAACAAAATGTATTGGGTTAACAGGCTAAGGCAGCCGTACAGTTAGTAACAGTATTCATAGTTAAAACGATAATAGTCAGCATCACACTCCAAGTTATGAGTTGCTGAGTTAGTACTGGTCAATCAGAAAAGTCTTATATACACACTTGAATGCAATCAGCGAGCGTAGTTCACGCATGCAAGAATCAATAGAGTTCCACAACTGCGGTCCTTTTATTCTGACCGAGAAACATCTAGCATTTATCCTGCCTTTTTCTGTTCTGTAGTTTTGTCTATGTCTGGTGTTATAATCATGTACATCAGTAATCACTGTGAAGTATGAGTTAAATAAAGCTGGGAGAGTGCCATTGTGGTGCCGGTACATTAACATTGCAAGTTGAAGTTTATAAATGTCGTAAATTGTTAAAAGGTTTAAGGACTTAAACAGGTGGCAACTCTCTGCTAGATAATGAGCTCCACTGATAACTCTTATTGCCCTTTTTTGGAGGATGTATATAGGTTTAAGCATATTCTGATACCCACCTGCCCACACCACAGTACAATAATTTAAATAAGGCAGTAGAAGGGTAGTGTACAATAACTTGAGAGAGTGAGCTGGTAAAGACCCCTTAAGTCTGTGAATGATCCCCACAGTTTTGGCTACCTTGTTCTTCACATGCTCCACATGCTCCTTCCAAGTAAGGTTCTCATCAATGATAACCCCCAGAAATTTGACTTTAGAGACTCTGCACAATTGAACATTATCGATAGTTAATGTAGGGTCAAAAGTATTCGGTATCCTAGACTTTTTGCTTTTAAATAAAACATAGTTTGACTTCTTTATATTAAGTGATAACATGTTCACTTGGAACCAGCAAGATAACTTACTAAGCTCCAAGTTCATAATTTGGAATAGTTGAGAGTAGTTTTTCCCATTATAAAAGCCGAAGTATCATCTGCAAAAAGTACCAGTTGCAGGGTGGGGGAGCAGGTTGTGATGTCGTTTATGTAGATGAGAAATAATAAAGGACCCAAATTTGAACCTTGCGGAACCCCGCAAAGTATAGGTGCAAGACTGGATAGAACCCCTGCATAGGAAACCCGTTGATATCTATCCTACCTATCCTATCTACGTAGAACTCAAAGAACTTCTAAACCTTGACTATACTATGAATAATTGACTTCCTTAACAACATAGCTCATCAAATCAAAAGAATAATGGCATTGTGCCAATCCCTCTGATCCGTCGTAGCTTGGGTTTAGGTTGAGTTAACCACTCCTCTAACGCCTATATTAGATGAACGCAGCGAATATGTATATACAATGGGCTATAGTATTATATAGTCAAGTTTGTCATTAGTGGTTTATTGTTTCCTTCGAGTTGATTTTGGGTGATTGTTGGGCATCGGTTTAGTCCCTACCCTAGCAGGATGAGAGAAACATAGGTCTGTGCCCCTGACCAGCTTCAGGAACTGTCCTCCTATTGGTTCTCAGTGTTTCAAACGATGCATCCCATGACTGTCAGAATCGTTGACACCGTCCTCAATCTCTCCCAAGGCTTGAGACTGGCAATACCGAAAAACGCCTGCACTATTCCTCGCAGTTCCTTCTTTGTTTCCTTTGTCTTCCACGCAGCTTCGTTACTATTCTACTAATAAGCGCCTACAGCCCTGTTAAGCCTAATTGCGAAAATTTTGTTCCAAGTTTACTTATACTAGACTGTTCCCCTTTAAAACTGATTTCCTTTTTTCCCCACGCAATGTCAATACAGTTCTCCTAAGGGCCCAGAGACTTAATATGAAACAAAAGTTATTGTTCTAATATTCTATAAGGAAACTCCGCCACTGCTCGTACTCTGTTAGTGCTAGGCCCAAATATGGATGAAGGAGGAGGGTGACGCTAAATAGCTTTGTTATCACAGTGTCGTTAAACTGAAACTACTGTTTATCATGTTGCTGTTCAAAGTTATGAGTACGAAATATGGTTTATTTGTTCGGATTTTAATTCCGAGAAAAATGGGTTCAAAGTTGTGTATAACTTGTAACGCAAATTCTTCACCAACCATGTTCAGAATTGAATTTAATTTGAAACAGATCAACCAGCTTATTGAGGTTGCATAATTATAGGCTAGCGGGAAGTCTGGGCTTTCTATTCAGTTTGTGAGAAACTCATAATGAGGATCGGGCCGCCTATTGATGATAAAGCGTTGCCTTTAAGACACCATTATAATGTCGCCAGCATATTTTATATAGTTATGGAAACGGATAGCGAATTGATAAGAGCGTTCTGTTTAGACCCCTTTAAAAGGTTTCATACCAATGTTATATAAAATGTAAACCGATAACGATTTTCAATTGATAACAGGAAGCGCGTTCTTATTAGACACCTTTAAAAGGTTTTATACCAAAGCTATATAAGATGTAAACTTGATATCCGCAATGATTCGTGCGGAAAGACACCGAATGCCAGAACTGATCAAAGTAATTTCTGCCGACGTCAACGGCATATTTGCCACAAAATCTTAAACTGTGGTTAGAGCGCTCGGCCTGTAAAGCGTAGAGTACGGGAAAGATCTTCCTCCTCTGAGACGGTAACTGTGTAGGGACCTTGAGTAAGGCCTTCACTCACAATTGCTCAGCAATATCGATGTTCGGTCGTATGGTTGTGTGTGCAGTTCACAGTTTTGGAAGGAGGGCAATATCGAATACAGTTGCGTTGTATTATATTTATTTTCATGAGCGCATCAGATTAACCTTGCAATAAACGCAAAGGGGGGCGATAGCGCATTGGATAACACACTGGCATAGAGAGCGAGAGGTACCGAGTTAGAGCCCCGTTAGGGCGGATATGTTTTGCAGGCTGCTATTGGCGCCGTGTATAATTACAGGCTGTCTGTTCTGTTAGTAGCTAAGATTTATGTCTTCTGTCATTTGTGTTCTTGTGAATTGATTCGATTGCATAATTGTACACTGTAATCGGTTGCGGTCTGTCAACCGGATTGTTTCAATAAACGAAAATATTATTATTGTCTGGGAGGGGACATTTTCAGTGGGTGATTGCATGGACTATATTATTGAACCGGGCGAGAAATTTTCCTTTTCCAAATGGATGGACAGATTTTAATGACGACGTCGCTTTGTCTACAGATGACGTAACCAAGTAACTAACATGTTTGCACATCTCCAAAAACAAACGAGAGTAGCTGGAGTAAAATAATGGCCCGTCTTAATGACAATCATTATATTCTAAAACTCTCAGATCAGACACTAACTAATCATTTCTAAATGATGATTGCATGAAATCTAAAAAACAAGCAGTGGTGAATTTGAACATGTTCGTCTGTTTACCTTCACACCTAGTTCCACCTTCATTTAGCTCATATCCTGCACTACAGGTAAGAAGATTACGGCAGATGTAAGATCCGACTGTGTTTCGACATTCTTGATTTGTTCGACAGACTTCGGGTCGTTCAGTGCATTCGTCGATGTCTAACAGCAGCCAAAGAAAACAAGAGAATATAATACAACATTAATGCTTGTTACTTTTACAAAGATATACACTGTCACTATGAGCCAAAGGACCTGCATTCTTTGGCCAAAGTGAAGAGACTAATCCAACTTCTTAACTCAACAGTTAATTTCACAGCACATTGGATTTTGAACGGAGTAGTCAGTCTTTCACAGACACACCTGGAGTTCAAATCCAAGTTTCTCACAGGAGATGGAAATTGTAAGTAATGGAAAAAAAGAAAAGGTAATGGAAGAAACGCACCAACGCAGTTGCCAACGTCGTCCGCCTGAAGACCTCGTGGACAGATGACCGGATTGCAGTGTCCAGTGCGGAAGTCCAGCTGATGCCCACGAGGGCACTGCTTAGAAACACACCGGAATGACCCTGGGATATTCACACAATCTCTGGCCACACCGCAGTTATGTGTACCAAGATGACATTCATCATCATCTATGATCAACAGAAAAAAAACATCAGCAACAGTGTTAAGAAATGCAAAACTGTTATTGACTTTCAACCAACATGGCCACTCTTATTTCAAGAGTCTGGAATGTTAATCTATTTTCGAAAATTAATGAATGTTGATTTGGATTTTGCATCGACCAAACCACGTGAAGTTGCTGGCATATCTAAGATATCTTACCGCGTGTCTCGAACTAGATTAAATTGTGATTACTGATTTTTGCGCTTATTTAATGCAGCTGCTCCTTTGGCTAACTATTGCAAACTATATGCCACATGATGTATTAAGGCCAAAATATGTAATTAATGCATTAGGTAGAGATAGGTTACATTTTTATATTGAAAATCTGGTAAACTCCAATAAAATTTAAAAAATTCATTGTTGCAACTTAAGATCTACTGGGGTTGTTTGATTTGTTAAGTATGTTTACTTTGCTTAGTTTGTTCACGTTCACTTTCTTCAGTGTTTGTATGGCTGAGTCATAGCCATATCTACTCTGATTCTAGTTTCTAGTAATGTTTCCTTTAGATGCTGTTTTGTTCATGTGTTAATAAAACAGTGTTTTATTGACGCACTTACTGCAGTGTTTTATTAACGCACCTGCTACATTGTTTTATTAACGCAGCTGAAGTGTTTTATTAACTCACTTGCTACGAGTGTTTTATTAACTCATTAGTTTGCTACAGTGTTTTATTAACTCACTTGCTACGGTGTTTTATTAACGTACTTGCTACAATGTTTTATTAACTCACTTGCTACGGTGTTTTATTAATGCACAAGTTTGCTACAGTGTTTTATTAACTCACTTGCTACTAGTGTTTTATTAACGTACTTGCTACAATGTTTTATTAACTCACTTGCTACGGTGTTTTATTAATGCACAAGTTTGCTACAGTGTTTTATTAACTCACTTGCTACGAGTGTTTTATTAACGTACTTGCTACAATGTTTTATTAACTCACTTGCTACGGTGTTTTATTAATGCACAAGTTTGCTACAGTGTTTTATTAACTCACTTGCTACGAGTGTTTTATTAACGTACTTGCTACAATGTTTTATTAACTCACTTGCTACGGTGTTTTATTAATGCACAAGTTTGCTACAGTGTTTTATTAACTCACTTGCTACGAGTGTTTTATTAACGTACTTGCTACAATGTTTTATTAACTCACTTGCTACGGTGTTTTATTAATGCACAAGTTTGCTACAGTGTTTTATTAACTCACTTGCTACGTGTTTTATTAACGTACTTGCTGTTTTATTAACTCACTTGCTACGGTGTTTATTAATGCACAAGTTTGCTTGTTTTATTAACTCACTTGCTACGAGTGTTTTATTAACGTACTTGCTACAATGTTTTATTAACTCACTTGCTACGGTGTTTTATTAATGCACAAGTTTGCTACAGTGTTTTATTAACTCACTTGCTACAGTGTTTTATTAACGTTTGCTACGAGTGTTTTATTAACTCACTTGCTACAGTGTTTTATTAATGCACAAGTTTGCTACTGTTTTATTAACTCACTTGCTACAGTGTTTTATTAACGTACTTGCTACAATGTTTTATTAACTCACTTGCTACGGTGTTTTTATTAATGCACAAGTTTGCTACAGTGTTTTATTAACTCACTTGCTACGAGTGTTTTATTAACGTACTTGCTACAGTGTTTTATTAACTCACTTGCTACGGTGTTTTATTAATGCACAAGTTTGCTACAGTGTTTTATTAACTCACTTGCTACGAGTGTTTTATTAACGTACTTGCTACAATGTTTTATTAACTCACTTGCTACGGTGTTTTATTAATGCACAAGTTTGCTACAGTGTTTTATTAACTCACTTGCTACGAGTGTTTTATTAACGTACTTGCTACAATGTTTTATTAACTCACTTGCTACAGTGTTTTATTAATGCACAATGCTTTATGAATGCATGTTTTACATAACCACAAGGTAAAATTTCATAAGGTGGTACACCATCATGGTACAAGTCTCGTATGTAATGTTATCTTATGCTAATTTATTTCTAACAATTTGACTGTTCACCTTGCACATTTGAAATCGCATATAATTTCAGAAACGGCAATTGACTGCCCATTTAAGAAATGCTGTAAAACATTTGGAAAGTAATTTTCATTTACATATCTTGTTTCTCCATGACGTTCTTATGATATCAGCATATGAAAACTGTTACTGTTAGTCTATTCCCGACAATTTGTCCCTTTTCTTGGCCGAAGTCACAGAAGGCTGTGCGTTTTTCCACTATAAGGTTTAAATTTAGTTTCTTTTTTGTTTTATAATACTGTTCGGTGCTGGAATAGCAGTAAAACTGCATATATTTATTATGTCCAGGACAATTTTGGTGCTAAATCTTGTGTATCAAGAGATGTAATGTTTGCAGACTTCTTGTAGTATTTGTCTTCATTTTGGTGTTGTTAAAAACTTTTGGGTTGACTGATTTAAAGTGACTTTTGTCATTATGAAACAAATAATATAAAAGTTAAAATACTGTATATGTTATTTGTTATTATTCTAAGTGAACTGTAGCCGTTAAGTATGGATAAAGAACAGTCCCTTGAGATACATAGTATGAAAGGCAGCCATGAGGATGAAGTGTTAGAATAAGATAACAGGCTTAAAGAAAGAATAATAGGGACAGAACAAATTTTAAATTATTCCATTCACTGAATTAGCTATTATATGTACCTGATGCAGTGTTTGCACAATTTACTTGTAACAAATGATTATGTTGCAAACTGGTTCAAAGAAGAAAAAAGCAGAATGAACGGACGTTCGCTGTAAAAATCAACGGCAGCATTGTATAAAAAGACTGCTGAAGACAGTAACTATCAAGAGCACTACACTAGACAACCGTAAGAAATACAGTGGTTTGCAGTACCCATCAACGGCAATACAATGTAATAATGTTTATGCCCACTGTCACTGACAGTTATAACCAACGGCAGACTACTGTAAACTACAATCTAAATACAGTCATTCACGGTGACCCTAACGACAATCTACTGTGAATAGGATAGTTTGTACCGTCTTTCACAGTCAAATATTACGGTGGAAAACTGCAGGTAATGCTAGAATACAGTCGGCCACCGTTAAATACAGTGTAAAAATCTACGGCCGTGAACAGTTTTTTTAACGGTCTATATTATGGCAACGGTCTGCCGTATATTTCTACATTCTGCACCGTGTTCTTAGCTGCCAGTCGATCTACCGTTATTTTTACACTCGATTCATTTACAGTGTAGCGGGTTCGAATCCACCTCAAAGTCGCCGCGTAGGGACCCTGGGCAAGTCCTTCACTCGCAATTGCTCATGCGCTTCGTCGTGAAACTCAGATTCAGCGTTCGCGCAGTAGTCGGGAGCGCCTCTGATTGGGAAATCTGGTCGGGGCGCTATAACAAGTGTTCAAATACAATACAATACAATAGTAATATTCAAGTCCCTGAGGGATCATGTTTACCTCGGGGCATAAAAAAAAAAAAAAAAATAATAATAATAATAATAATAATAATAATAATAATAATAATAATAATAATAATAATAATAATAATAATAATAATAATAATAATAATAATAATAATGGCCCAATGGTAGGTCATATATATATATATTCACATGTAATGTCTGATCGCAATCGCAAACTCTAGAATTTCTAAAGCTCTGCACTTAGCCTTAGAGTAGCGCTTTAGAAATTTAGTGTTTATAACTACGGTTACTAGATAATAGGCTCTGAGCTTTGTTGTACCAATTCTAAACACTAGTTTGGGCTAATAATGTCGAGACACCGCTGAGTTGTAGAGGCACTGCTCCGTGAGAATATATAACATAGATTGAACTGTTTTAGAGGTGTCTAAAGAAAACGTTATAAAAAGTGCTTTCAGAATCCCTAGCTAAGGCAACGCACATGTTCGCAAAACAAATTTCGGAGGGGTTTTACGATTTCGCTGGGGTTTCCATTGGAAATAGTCGTAAAAGTTCAGGTTTAGGGTATTTGGCATGTAAAAGCAAAGAAGTTTTTTTCGGAAACTTATTTCGGGGGTTTGAACCCGTAAACCACCCCTAAATACGCCCATGACGCAAACTCTATGGCTATACAGCGCATTTTTAAAACCTTACCAACAACAACCGGAGTTTACGATTACGATTACTATTTTGTTCTGTGCAGGTTTTGCGTTGGTGATCTGCTACTGCTGCTGCTGCTGCTGCTACAGTAACTGCTGTTACTACTACTGTACTGTTTTTTTTCTGTAGGTTTTGCGTCGGTGATCGTTATTACCTGTGTGACAATAAGATTCTCTGCGAATACGATTACGAGGAACGACTGGCCTTTGCCAAGATATGTCCAATGGTTACAACGCCCTGACTCAGATCAAATGCCAAACACAGAGTCTCAACGATGATATCTCCAGTGGATATGGAAGTCCAAGCCCAAAGTCATCGGTTCAATAGAAACCAGGGTCACACGGGCCATTGCATCTGTACATGGCTATCTGCTTTTAATACAATACAACTGTATTTGAAATTGCCCTCATTTCAGAGCTCACAAGTGCACGCAAAACTCCGACAAGGAGCAACGAGAGCGCTAAGTGATGGATGGATCCAGAGTTTAACGACAACTTATGACAACATAGGCCGTTGACGCCGACAAAGATTATTTTTTTGGCATATTACATCTCAAAGCGCTAAGTAGTTATTGTGATCTTACCTATTGGGCAAATGGCCCACTTAAAAGATGTTTAATTATTTTGACCATTAAAACAGAAGGATTGTACATAGAGCTTTCACATTTGGCGAGTTGGCCGCACATAAATATATATAGCACCGGTTGGTGACGTATTAGAGGTGTCTAAGGAGAACTTTTAAAGGTCAGAATGCCCAAGTCCCGCGTCATCGGGTTAACAGCAACCAGGACTATAATATCGTGTCGTATCGCATCAAAATATTCATATAGCGCCTCTCACAGAATAACTATTCAGAGGCGCTCTCAGCACAAAAACCCCGAAGGAAAAGAAACGTCTTTATAGAACGAGAGACCTAAGAGGAAAAACCAGTCATTAGTTTATACCTTCACAAAGTGATACCTAGACATTGCCCCTCCACTGGGACCCAATCCAGTTAGGGCAATTGCGTAAGGTGATTCTGTACAGTGTCTGATTTAATGAAAGCCTTCCCAAACCCATGTCCTCGATTGTCCCATTAGAAACCAAAATTCCACGGCCACAGTACTAACAAAAACTATCATGTACGACCATTGTGTACCTCTTGCAGATAATTTACAGCGAAAGACGTTTTTTGTTGTTAGAATGTTGTACTCATATTGACAGTTGTTTGTAATTAAGACGTATGTACACCATAGTGCGGATATGCAATTGGTCTAATAAAGAATATACTTACTTACTTACTTAATTGCTTACTTACTAAAATGTAACTGTATATGTTTTTCTACAGCGACCGCATATGGCCTCGACCCTGCCAATTGTTTCCATGGGACTAAGGTTGGTTAGCCGATATCCAACAATCACCCAAAATCAACTCGAAGGCAAAGATGGTTTGGAAACAATAAACCACTAATGAAAAACTTGACTGTATAAATTAGAGCCTATTGTATATACATATTCGCTTCGTTCATCAAATAGGTTTTAGAGGAGTGGCTTTTCAACATATGAGGCAGTGCAGTTCGCTCCATAAACCCGAGTTAAGCCTGATTAGAGGGATTGGCATAATGCCATTATTCTTTTGATTTGATGCGCTGTGTTGTTAAGGAAGCCAATTCTCAATTGTATATTCAACGTTTAGAAGTTCTTTAAGTTCTAAGCTGTCTGTTTCGCTGTCCTTTTGACCAACAGAAATTCTGCGCATTTAAACCAGGCTGTTTGTTGGTCGGTTTTCGGTGAATATCTTATGAAGCTACTTCAGTTTGGAGAATTCTTTCGTGAAGCTCTTGTTGAAGTTGCTTCAGTTTGCAACATGTCGTCGTCAAGGTAGAGTTGTACAAATTGTTTTATTGTGTCGAATGTATATTATGGTAAACCCTATTCAAGTCGTACTTATTCAGATAGGGACATATTACCCTTATATATATATATATACATAATTATATGCATATATATATATATTTATATATACATGTAGGCCTGATGTATGTAAGTATTTGTGCGCGTGGGCGTGTGTCTGAGTGCATGTGTGTGTTTATATAAAAGGAGGGAGCGCCGCTGCGGTGAGCTCTCTTGAAGGGTGTCTGAAATAAAATTATATATATATATATATCATATATATATATATATATATATATCATATATAGACGCTAGCGGAGACGATAACGACTCTAGTTGTCGCAAGATGTCATTAGAGTCTCTGCACTACTAATTATAATGCGGTTGAAAGTTTGAAAGTAGCCCTCTGGCGGTCAGGAAGTCATCGCGTTTTGTTTACATAGCAGTTTATTATACGAAGAAGATTTGACGAATGTTTGTGGAGTATAAATTAGCCTGTCGGGAGCTAAACACCGTTTTTAATATCCGGTGTAAAAAAATCGTGGTGACATCTGTGGACAAGGATGATGTAGTTAAACAGTGAAGACTACAACAAAAGATATAATGATCTACTTAGACACCTTTAAAACGGATCAACTATAAGATATATAATTATAGTTTTATCAACCACGTCATAATATTAATCTGAAAATTTTGCCGAATCATAGGTTAGGTATGGTCGACGTTAACGGTCCTGGCAACCACAAGATGTCGTTAAACACTGGATGCCACAACTGAATTGATATAGCTCCTTTTCCCGGTAACATATAGTGGCGAGATCAGATCTTATCACATAACACACGTACACACACAAACACCCCACACACGCACATACACATGTACGTATGCATTATTACGCAAGAGCACGCACATACATACATGCATACATACATACATACATATACACAAATGCACGTGCATACATGGTCACATACACATGCATACGCATACAAATGCATGCATACATGAATACACGCGCGCACACACACGTACACACACATACACATTCACACAAACACACAAACACGCGAATCATATGATGGCTGTTTAGCCAACCGAGCGAGTGTTCCACACCCCTAGTCCAGTGGCTGTCTATTCTACCTCCCTCCGCTTTTATCTGACTTTGCGTCGCTTCATTAAGTCTTTCAACGGGTGAGTAGTTAAATTCCCACGGACAATGTATTCGGTCAGGCGGTCAGTCGTTGTCCGGGTGTGGTGACAGATCGAGTGAATGGCAAAAAAGGTTCCGACGGCGCCAACTTTTCTAGCGAAAGACCAAGGCAGTGAGACGAATTTTAAGGTGTTATGTTTTCTTTGTAGCAAAATTCGAATCAAAAAGATATTTTAGTGAGTAGATAGTTAGAAGCTCAAGTTATAACCAAGCAGTTTGTACTTATGCAGTGTAAAGTCTTTTAGGAGGTACTCAGTACTTTTGTGAGGTACTTAAAAGGTGCTGTAGTAAGTGTTCACATATACAGATACGGCATGCATACATTTTAATTTAATTTAAAAAACCTATATCACCGGCCTGCGAACATGTAACAGCCTTAATTTCAAGTATTTGACGACATCTCATGACTGTCATGGCCGTTGATGTCGACCTTGCCTTACCTTAGTGTGTATAGCTGCATATTCAGTGAATTTCGATTGTGACAGTTTATTGTGGCGTCAAAAGCCGTTGAAATTGATAAGTAAACAAAGTTAAACTCTAAAGTGCTCACCTTTCGGCGTTGTAAAATATATAGCCTAGAATTGATCTGTTTTAAAGGTGTCTAAATGGAGCTATTGTTCAGCGCTGTTATGACCTGCCCCTAGACCACACCAATTCACACTCCCTGAAAAAGATGACACTAACTATTATACCTAGGGTACTGTTTAGACGGTAACTCAACTTTATGTTAACTTTTCGACACTATAATTACCTCAATTGTCACTGAATGCGGGTTGTCACTCAGAATACAATAAACGTATATATATATATATATATATACTGATGACGGTGAGAACTGCTCAAATTATATAAAAATATTTCTTTAAATAATTGACTACACCTCTTTTACCTGTATCAAACGCTCTATAAGTATGATCAACAGCCTAATAACAATTGAATCGTAACCAAAATATCGACGAGAACCGCTCAATTAATTTCTGCCGACGTTTTCCATATTATGTTAAAACACCTCCGTACTCTGGTAGTGCCAGTCAGAAGGCTGGAAAAGAGGAGGGCGGCGTCAAAACAGTCCTATAGCAGCTAAAATATGTTGCTAAATCGTGAAGACAAGAACACGAGATACACGTTTTTGTTTGATGACACTGTGTCATTACAAATCTTATTATCGTCGCCCTCCTTTCCTATTACTTGGGTCTGGCACTGCAATAGTGCGAGCAGTGGTGGAGTAAGATTTTGCTTTTATAAGGTTTAGCATCGTCTTGTGACGTTATAGGCCGTTGACGACGATTCGATGGTGGGACAAAAGCACATAGAAATAATGGCGTCAGATCGGTATATATGGCACCAGATGACTGCGTTAAAAAGGTGTTTGCAATAAAACATTCCTGAAACAGTTTTGCTTATTTACGTTGGTGCTTTTTATAATTTATAGCCCAATAACGGCCTATGATTTGTAACGACTGGATATATCTTTTAATAATTTTAATTCCGCCGGTGTCGTTTATATAGAAGAACGTCAGCCCATAAAAGAGGTGTCTAAATATTTTACAATTTTTGAGGTATTGAGAGAATGGTGGTGAAGATGCTGATTTCGGAGGTGATGAGATGGTGGTTGTAGTGGTGTTTTGTGGAGGTGGTGAGGTAGTGGTGGGGTATGTGATGTGATGGTGGTCTTTGTCGGAGGTGGAATGATGGAACTGATATTAATAATAATTACACGTTTCTTTTAGCTTTGAACGGAATGCGAATTCCAGTTTCCTTTGTGAACAATGTCTTGAAATTCGTTGTTTCTCTCACAGTGTGTATCACAAAATTCAATAGCATTGTATATACATTTATATAGACGTATAGGCATTACAGGTGACACATTTAAGCGTTTATTCGATAGCCTGCTGGGCGCTATGTTCGGGTGTTTCGGAATTCCCCGGGACAGAGAACGACAGCGTATACTCATAATGGGACGAGATAGCGCTTATTGAATCTTACTCGGTCGTTCGGAACAGCGGACACGCCTGCTGCAACTTTTCACAGAACGTCGCGCGTAGGCGTAGGGTGTGTATTTTGGACTGTATACTGCCTCCAGAAGGGACTCTTCTGATTTTGGAAGGTTCTTTGGGTCGTTTTTACTGAAGATAACCAGGGATCTTTTGCAGTTAAGTCAGAAGACAAGGTCCTATTATACACGGGACTGCATGGAAACTCCGCATACAACGTCGCGTGGTTAGTATTAGGGGCCATAATCGAGATTAGGAAAATGTCGCGCCTGGATTACATAACAAACGCATTCAATTAATTACATCTATTGAGGCAAATAATAATATTTATAATAATATTTTCGTTTGAATCCGTATTGAATGAATATTGAACGTATTGAATGAATTCGTATCGACGAATAAATATGTCTGCCAAGTAAAAACTTTCCTGTGGAGATTTAAAATACCATATGTAGTAACAGAAAAAATAATTTGAAATGGGGAGACATCTGTGGATGAGTGTCAAACGGATATACAGTTATTTTCACGAGTAACCGTCAGTAGTGGAGCCATACATTTTTTAACCAGTGCAGGGGCGATTGATGCCCTAAATAAATTCTCAACATGGCGAAAATTCTAGCAGCATTTGTGGCAGGGCAATAACCAGAGCAGGTTCGTACGTCCAATTTCGCCATTCATCACGTTTTCTGGCTCTTTCCTTCAGTTTGCCGTAATCTTCCTCCATCATCCAGTCCAACAACATCATTCTAGGTCTTCCTCGTGTCTTCTTCCCCTCCATTCTTCCCTCAATTATAATTCTTAGGGCAGTCTCCCCTCATGATGTGGCCCATCCATTTTCTTTGTCGGCTTCTTATTATCCCTATCATGGATCTTTTTTCCTCCACCATTTGTAGTATGTCTTCATTTGTCTGGCAACACTTTTGGCTTACTCCAAATATGGATCTCCTGGTTATTGGCGTGGCCTAATTTTCTTCGCGTTTTGTTCTCATGTTTCGATTATCAAGTTTCCTCAACTCTACGAATTTCTAGCTGGCAACTGTCAACAATTCAAGAATTTTTCGGTGCGGAAATTATATAGATCAGTAAATTTCTTTAAAAAGGTGTTTTGTATCTTGAAAATGATATCTATTAGATGATTATCAAGTTTACTGCATTCCAAAAGTTTGCAATTGCATCTGAAATCCATTCAACAAGATTTTATTTATTCCAACGTTTGACGTCGTCCTATGACATAAAATGCCGTTTACAACAATTTCAAACATAACACTGGCAACCTTTACTCCAAATATGGAAATCTTGGCCAGAAAGTACAGATGGGAATTATAGGCGTGGCCTAATTGGCCTAATTTGCTTCACTGCACTTTTTCCGGAAGGGGCTCTTCTGATTTTGAAAGGATCTTTGGGTTGTTTTTACTGAAGAAAAGTGAAGATGAACAGTGATCTTCTGACGTTGGTTGGTTAATTGCTGTTTAACGACACTGTGTCATAACAAAGATGTTTGTCGATGCTTTGGATTAGCACTGCCAGAGTTCGAAGGTAGAGACGGGAGTGGGCGCGGCCTGATATGGTTCACGTTTTGTTCTTATGCTTTGAATTTATAGTTTACTGCACACTAACAACTTCCTAAAAACCGACGTCAGAACAATTTTTTTGTTTGTTTAATCATCAGTTTAATGACATCTGGTGACAACATCGGTCGCTGACGTCATTTCAAACATTGTACATTTGCAATATTACAAACATTTAACATTTAGATATACATGTAGCTATAATGATTTTCTATATATTGTTCAAGTAGCTTGCATATTTGAGTATCAGTTTTATTTAGTAGCAATGGTGTATAAAACAATCATTTATGCTAATAAATTCAAACATTTCTATAAGATATTCAGGCTAAGTGTCAGAGTGTTTTTCAATAGGCTTAGATAAACACCATTTATAAACAAGAAATGTAGTTTGGCATTCTACATACATATAAGTTTATGTATATACACAAACACATATATAGGCCTATATAGGCGAATGTATCTAAGAGACATAGTATTATATACATAGATCGATGGCGATTTTTCATGGGGCTGTCAGTTTTTATTGATAACGTAATATTTTGTATATGAAAGCTTATTAGATATTCGTTTTAAAGGTGTGCAAGCGGAGCCGCAACGGTGGTTGTTAGCGTTTACAGAGCAGCTCATATTTAAACGATTTCTTTTAATACAAAAAATCGAAGAAATATTTGCTCAATGTTACAAGTAAGACTTCTTATCACGAGCGCTTTCTCCTCTAGCGTAAGCTATCTGTAAAAAGGCTTTCATTGGAATGTCGAAGAAAGCTCTGGAACCCATCGCTTGGATTAAAAAAAGTTCTTCGTTGCCTCTCTTTTAATATAATAGACAACTTTATATTAACCCGTTTTCCGAATTCCTACTGAGCACCGTTTGATTTCTGAATCTGTCCATAGAACGCATCCTCCCAGAATCTCCTATTATGCGTTATAGTAGGTTCTGCCACGTTTATATAGCAATCCTAAATTCTTGAAAAAGGTGTTTAACGAACTGCGCTACCGTTTAGTAGTATGTCTTTCCAAATCCTATAATGCGTTGAATTGATCTGGACGATTACTAATTTTATTTTGAAAATCAATTAAATGCACTAAACTATATCAAGGTGAAATATAAATTTTATGATAACTACTGCTATCATTCATTAAGATGTCTATATACTTAATTTTTTTATATTTGATGATCTCTGTACACCAAAATGCGGTTAGCAGTTGGTTTTTCAATAAAGGATATACTTACTTACTTACTTACGTTGGGTGCGTATTTTGGACTATTCTGCCTTCAGAAGATATTCCTGTTTTAGAGGCGTCAACTGCTATTATCAGTGACATCTTGTCGTTAACCTTTGAGAATAATAATAAAACTGTAATATACCCAAAGAATTTCTGTCGGTGTCAAATTTATTTTGTTTTATGATCATTTTATTCTGTTGTGGCTTGTTTAAAGTCTTTAAAGCTTTAAAGTACTCCTAAGTTGTATGTGTTTGCTTCCCAGTTAGAAAAAATGGATTATTAACAATTGTCATGAGACTGGTTTGTTAAATGGTACCAGTATTTTGTACTTGCTTTTTTAAAACGTGTATTACGCCAGCATTATTAGGGTGACCGGCGAGATGAGTCCTATGTGACTTCACCGGTAGCCCACCACTCGGTTTGTACAATTTGTGTATTGTCATTTTGCTTTATTTTGTGGTGAATAAACTACTTACTTACTTACTTACTTACTGTTGTCTTATTTGTCACATTTTGTCCTTTGATTTATTTTCGGCTTCATTTTGTCATTCTGGTAATTTGGTTCTGTTGTTCATCTTCTACGGTCATTTTCTTCGTCGTACAATTTATTTTTCTCCTGCTGGAAATGTCTTCCGTTGGCTATGTATTTCCCAGGCACCGTTCCTTTAGTGCCACCGTAGGGCAGCAGCGGAGTGGTGGAAGGTGTGATCGCTTAATCGCTGTCGATTATATTCGCTTTCTGTTCTATAGACTCTCTACTTGAAAATCGTCTTCTGTCGTATAATGTATCTTATAACGTGATGGTTTATATAGCTCCTCTATTGGAGAGGTCGTCGAAAGCGCTGAACAAACACAATACCATCGCTTCAGTCATCGCTGCTTTATGGACGCCACGACGTCTACGTGTGTTTGTCTAAGTGAGTATGGATGCAATGTGTGTATGTATGTATGTATGCTTGCATAAAAGCATATATGCATGTATGCAGGAGTCTATGATTGTATGTATCAATATTATCATCGTCGTCGTCTTCGTCGTCATCATCATCATAATCATCTGTGCAATCGTTTTTCGGTTAACCTTAATTGAGGCTTGGACGTAAATCTCGGTGGTGGTTTTTCTGTTTAACGACTAGCTGTGTGGTAACAAAGACCATTAGCGTCGCCCTCCTCCTTTATCCAGGCTCGGGACGTAAATCTCGGACGCAACACGCGCTATTTGATGCGTCTATCTAAGGCATTTAAAAGGTGTTTAAAATGCTACAATAGTCAGTTACATTTATTTCACGCCCGTCGCGTTATTGGCTAAAGCCTGTCACGTGAACTTGTTGTCTTCCGTGGAATTTTGATATGGCGGACATCTGGAGGGTCGGTTAGGGCCAGGGTTAGGATTCGTGGGGTCGTTTAGGGTCAAATTAGGCGTCGTGAGGGGTCATTAAGGGTCAGATTAGGCGTCGTGAGGGTCGGTTAGGGTCAGGGTTAGGGTTAGAGTCGTCTTTAGAAAACACGGTGAACAACCTTCCACCGCAATCGGCAATGTTTATCGGTCGGCTCGTTTCTGGTACACACATTCATGTGACCAATTGCGAGGCGGGCGTGATTCTAGTCCCAGGTATAGGCTCACGTCGGACGTGACTGTATCCACGACCAACAAAGAAACGATTTATTGTTGTTCTTCCGTCAACCGCCAGAAGGCGTTAGTCCGATCGCTTTTGTCTGAAACCTTCGTCAGAGGGAGCCACGTTCAAACGACGATGACAGCAAAATGAAGCGCCAACGCTGACCCCAGGTCAACGGTCTGTCATCTTGCGGCGGTTACGTCATCATTCCGAGCGATTTTCGGTGACATGCGACGCCGTCTTCATCTTTCGTCCGGTGTGAGGCGAAATCGGGACCATGGCGAAAAGAGTTCCGCCGAAGAATATCGTTATAGGAATGCGTTAAGAAATGCCAGTCTCCTTCCTTATAAGACGAACCAATCACGATATTCTTCAGCGGAACTCTTTTCACCGTGGTCCCGATTTCGACTCACACCAAACGAAAGATGAAGACGGCGTCGCATGTCACCGAAAATCGCTCGGAATGATGACGTAACGGCTTTTTTATATGACAGACCGGTGACCTGGGGTCAGCGTTGGCGCCACGTAGCGAGGGAAAGGAGAACGACTCGAGTCGTAGCGTCGTTAATTCGGAGCGCAGTCTGTGAATTAATCTTCATTTTGCTGTCATCGTCGTTTGAACGTCGCTCCCTCTAACGATAGGTTTAAGAGAAAAGAGACCGGACTAACGCCGCCTGGCGGTTGACGGAAGAACAACAATAAATCGTTTCTTTGTTTTATGCTGCTTCAATTATTTGTTTTTTTCTTTATATGCCACTTTTGTCAGTTTGTCTGTCTGTCTCTGCTTACAATAGTGATAGTAGTAATAGGAGTATTAGTAATAGTGGTGGTTGTGGTCATAGGCGTAGGGTTCAGGGTGGTAGGGGCAAGATTTTATTTTTGCCCGAAAAATATAAATAACGAATAATTGGTGTATTGCATTTATAGTCGCTCACGTCTCTCTAGAACACGATAGAGTTTCTGTTCTCGCGTCTAACAAGTCTCAATAATGTCTTTCATCTGCAGTTGACCCCAGTTGTAGTTGCACGTTCAATGTTGATAATCAAACGATCATTGAGCCTATCTTGACCCATGGTTAGGGAGAGGCCTATAGTAGAAATTAACGAAGTAATGGAAGCCGTGAAGTGCCGATGCCGTGATTTTCCCAAAATGCCGGTGAATTGCCTTGATTTTCTGAAAAAATTTTGACATTATGCGTCGCAGTTTTACATACGAGAACTTGGCGGTATAGGCCTACGTGTGTCTACAGTTTGCAGAAACTATGTGTCAAACGTTGACTGACACTTAGGCGTAGGCAATACACGGCAACAGCGCGTCGCTGCTTGATCTATGCTAGGCTATAATTATTAATATGATTAAGCCTACATCGATTAGATCTTGGTAAATACAAGCATGATTTGAAGGAATTGAAGCAGGACGTTTATAGAGGCCTACATAGCGAAGCGTTTGTTTCTATCTTATTTACGTGATTGCTTGGTCGGACCATAGCAAAAAATGCGTTAAGCCTTTTTCATGCCCTGAATTTGCCGTGATTTTGCCCGTTTTTACAAAATGCTACCGCGAATTTTGAACTTTTTTGCCGTGAATTTCTATTATCCCTACCCATGGTGCTGTGCAGATATGTTTTCATCTTCCGAAGTCCACTGAACGCTCGTTCTAAAACGATCTGAACGATCGTTCTGAAACTATCTGAACCATCATTGGAACGATCTGAAATTCTGCACTCAAAATTAACTTACTTTCGGAATTGCACGCTGAAAAGTGGAGTGCAGCAACTTGAATTTAATTTCTTTCTTAAGTCGGTAGCCTACCGAGCCAACAGGGGTCAACCCGAATCCCCGAAACCGGAATCCATGAAAACGCTGAAAATAGGCTACACAAAAGCCCGATTCCCGAAAACAGTTTTCTAGAAAGCGGCCGAACTCCCGAAAGCTATTCACGGTTTCAATTGTAAACATGACATAGACCTAGCATGACCTTGATGTATATCGATATTCACATGTTTGTTTGTTAATTATAGTCGGGTCGGACTTAGAAAATCAGTTTGGGGGATCCGGCCGAAATTCGTTTCGGGGATTCGGGTTTTGGGGATTCGGGCAGCACCCGAGCCAACATGTTGGATGCTATAAGTGACTAGCTAATTATTCAGTAGCCTACACCAATGAATAAAGCTGTAAATATTATGGTGGTTTGCGAGCTAGTAGTTATAAGTATTCCGATTCGGGCAAGTTGGAGCTGGCATATCGCGCTGTGTGCTACCGATTGCTGAACTTTTAATTGTTTGTTCAGCATTTACCCTGGCACTTCTTGCCCGAAAAACAAGAATGCCCGAAATTTGGGGGGGCATTTGCCCCCCCTGACCCCCCGCCTCCTACGCCTATGGTTGTGGTGGTGGTGGTAGTAGTAGTAGAAGTAATAAAAATAATAACAATAATTATAATAATATTATTAAATAATAATTATTATAATAATATAATTAAAAATCATTGCCAGCAATAAATGTAATTGACTATTGTAGCGGCTTAAACACCTTTTAAATGCCTTACATAGATGCATCAAATAACGCGCTTTGCGTCCGTGATTTGCGTCCACGACTCTCTCACAACTTGGCTAACTGTAAAACGATTGCACAACAATCTGCGACTGAATACAATGTCATCTAAGACCCGAGAAATGATCATCTTCGGAAAGAGAAAACCTCCTATACAGTCATCCCTCCCATTGTACCTGAGGCGGCCCGAGTAGAAACGATGCGTGTCTTGGGGGTGACCATAAGATCAGATCTGCGGATGACTACCCACGTGGACAACGTCTTGACATCATGCTCATCCTCCATGTACGCCCTGCGCGTGCTCCGATCCCACGGCCTTCCACCAAGCGCATTTACATGAAGTTACAAGAATGACTACCATCGCGCATCTAATGTATGCCTCCCCGGCCTGGTGGGGCTAAACTAGTGCAGGGGAGCGGGACCGCATCGAGCAGCTGATGAGGACTCTGAGACGCGGACTATATCTAAGTAAGTAAGTAAGTATTTCCTTTATTGAGAAGCACTAGCAAACGCACAGCACTGTACATAGCAAGATTAATACATTCAAACAAATAAACAAAAAATTATATATACAACCATAGAATTGAATGAGAGGCTTTATTGTACAGAGGAAGAAGAGCTAGAGCTAGTCATAGGGGGAAAATGAAGGGCTTAAATAGCCAGATCTAGGGAAAACATAGTTTATTTGTATAGCATCCGGGCAAGGAAGCATTTCTGAGACAGGTTGTCAAACATGGGAAGCTCACGGTTATGGGACCGTGGTCGCAGGGAGTAGCGCGATTGCTTGATCGGCGGCAACAATTTATGCAATACATGACAAGGATTGTGCAGAATACAGGCAAAGAGTCTAGTATCCGCATTGCTGCAGAGAGTCTCAAATGAGGGAGAAGATGGAGGTAAGTACCCCTGGCGTACCAACCTTCGGATAATTCCCTCAAGGGCCTCCCGTTCTTGCACTCTCGCAAAGCCCCACCACACAGGCGAGCAATACAGCATCATACCAACCGTAGTGGCACGAACTACATCAAATAAACTGTCTACCACCTCAATCACCCAGCGCGACGGATATGGCGGAGGAAGCTGATGAACGCTTGTTTAGATCTGTGCGTAACAACCAACACCATGTACTCCATCGGCTCTTTCCCCCGCCTCGCCCCTCTTGTGGACATGTGCTCCGCCCTCCGGCCCATGGCTTCTCTATTCCGGACAAAGATAATCGTAACTTCATTCCTAGAGTGCTATATAAAGACATATTCTGAATAAATCACTTAAAATTAAACGATTTCCAGAAAGGACAAGGTGACATACAAATGAACACATATATAAATAAATATGACTAACTAATGTAACAAGCTGCGTTCTGTCAGCCTGGTGTTCGGAATAAACGAAAATTGATTGATTGATTGATTGATGATTGATAATGATGATGATGACGATGATATTAATAAATATTTTAGTAATAACAATAATAACAATTATAATACACACACATACGTACGTACGATCACAGACTCCTGCATACATGCACATAATAATGTGCAAGTATACATACATACATACATATATATACATACACACGTTGCATCCAAACATACTTAGACACACATACATAGATTTATGCACACACATATATGCATATGCACATTCACAAACGCATACATGCATACACATGTACATAGATATACACACACTTACATACACACGTAGACATCGTGGCGTCCATAAAGCAGCGATGACCGAAGCGATGGCATTGTGTTTGTTCAGCGCTTTCGACGACCTCTCGAATAGAGGAGCTATATAAACCATCACGTTAAAAGATACATTATACGAGACACCACTGCTGCCCTACGGTGACACTAAAGGGAAGGAATTTCCAGCCGGAGAAATAGACACGGAACCGAATGACCAACAGGAGCAGTATGAATTGCAAGGCGATGAAAATGGCCATAGAAGATGAACAGCAGAATCAAATTGCCAAGGACAAAAATAAGGTTACCGCTTGCAATGTGCATGAAATCATAACACGAAGACAATAAAACAAAGTACATAAAGTATATATTCCAGTATAAGTTTAGGCTCGCCTCAATATCTAATGCCTTGTCAAACATATTGGGCCCAGTGGGACACTTTTAACCCAAACACAATTTCCACCACACTGCGTTCTCACTAGCGCCTCTAGCGTCGGCGGCGACGACAAAGACTCCTTCGCAGGGTTTGCTCGGGTGCTTCGACCAGTCGTCGATAAACGATTCGGCCGAGCGCATTGTCAACCATACCGCGATCCTCTGGCGGTCGTAGGCGTAATTAATTCTCCAGAAAAAGTCCGGCCTTGTTTATCTATTTGAGAACATTATTAACTTCGGGCTGGCCGCTCACCGGTGTCGGACCATAATTATTGGTTCCCGTACGAAATTGGTTCCGTTCACTTTAAATGGAAATTTTTGTTTCAGCAGGCAATAAATTTCTCCGTGGAATAGCAAAGGGTTTCGCCAGTACTCGATAAACTCCGCCACTGATCGTACTGTCAGTGCCAGTCAGAAGCCTGGATTAAGGAGGAGGGCGACGCTAATGATCTTTGTTACCACACAGTGGTCGATAAACAGTAAATATGCAGTGCTCGATGGATTGCACATGCGTAAACTCTGCAAGCGATTTGGTAAAGCAGACGACTTAAATTCCTTTAAAATGATGTCAAACATTGCAATATAAGGAGAGGACTCGATTCTCGATTCCAATAGCTTAGCCTCTTTGATTATTTGAACATTCGCCTTAGACACCTTTAAAATGGTGTCACACATTGCAATATAGGAATAGGACACAATTGGCGATTTCAATAACTTTTCACTTTTCGATTATTTGATACGCCTTCGACACCTTTAAAACGGTGTCACGCATTCCTATAATATATGGATGGCAAACTAGATTAAATGCATTATGCTTATGCCTGTTACATTATAGTCCTCTTTCAATTAACAAACTGATTTTCTCCATGTTGACGAGATCACGGTTTCGTTTGATGCCTTGTGCATTAGATTCCTGTTCGATGGCAGTTACTAAGTGCAATTGCAATCAATAGCTGACGGCTGCAAATGGTTTCCACAGAATATTTCTTTTCAGCAACACTTGAAGGAATGTATTAAGAAATTCCGGTCTCCTTCCTTATAAGACGAACCAATCACGATATTCTTCGGCGGAACTCTCTTCACTGTTGTCCAGATTTCGCTTCAAATCGGACGAAAGATGAAGACGGCGTCGCATGTCACAGAAAATCGCTCGGAATGATAACGTAACCGTCGCTAGATGGCAGACTGGTGACCCGGGGTCAGCGATGGCGCCACGTAGCGGGGGAAAGGAGGAAGACTCGAGTCGTAGCGTCGTTAATTCGAATCGCAGTCTGTGAATTAATCTTCATTTTGCTGTCATCGTCGTTTGAACGTGGCTCCCTCTAACGGTAAGTTTCAGACAAAAGAGAACGGACTAACGCCACTTGGCGGTTAACGGAAGAACAACAATTAGTCGTTTCTTTGTTTTGTTGTGCTTCAATCATAATAATAATGATAATAATAATAATAATAATAATAATAATAAATAATGATAATAATGATAATAATAATAAATAATAATAATAACTAATAATAAATAATAATAATAATAATAATAATAATAATAATAATAATAATAATAATAATAATAATAATAATAATAATAGGTGCTTGAAAGTAAACAGAGATGGTTAAATTTGTTACTGCTTACTGCTTAGACACCGTTAAAATGCTTTAAATTTAGGCATAAAAATTGAGCGTTTTGCCTGCATTACTCGGTTACGAAGCGTTCGTTCTATTCTTGCAACAGATGGTGGTGAATCTAATAGTAATAAATAATATTACACGTATTTCATTGGACATATACATACATACACGCATACATTCAAGAATGCACGCAAATATGCACAGGTGTATAGATTCATGAATGCATTCACAGATAAATGCATCATACATGTAAATGTACATCCTACATGCATAGACTACGATAGCGCATTGGATAACACACTGGCATAGAGAGCGAGAGGTACCGAGATCGAGGTCCGAAGGCGGACATGCTTTGTAGGCTGCTATGAGCGCCGTGTATTGCAGGCTGTCTGTTCTGTTGGTAGTTAAGATTTATGTCTTCTGCCATTTGTGTTCTTTCAATTACATAACCGTACACTGCAACCGGTTGCGGTTTGTCAACCAGATTGTTTCAATAAAGAATATTTTTAGCAGTTCTTACTGTTCCGAGGACATTATACAAGGACCACATCACTTCATATGCTAACGTCGGCTATCGTATCCGAAACTTATATAGCCATCTCTATATACATTTTAAAGGTGTCTTTTCAACACGCTCTTGGTGGTTTTTCTGTTTAACGACTAGCTGTGTGGTAACAAAGACCATTAGCGTCGCCCTCCTCCTTTATCCAGGCTTGGGACTGGCACTGTCAGAAAGCGAACATGTAATCCTGTGCGTATAAAAATCTCTTTGAAAGCGTTTTAAAAGGTGTCTAAATTGAGCGCCCTAACCAAATGGATACTGTGCATCATTTACTTTTTACGTGCCACTTTCGCGATTTCGTAGATCAGGCGCGTTTTTGTTATAATTGACGCCTGCGCCTCTGTCGACGAGATCTGACCATATTTCACAATTTCCGACAATTATTGAGAGCATTGACACATGTCTCCCTACTACGTCTGATTCGGCCAACGTTACGACGATAGGTGTCGCTATAAGCAGCCTTTTCGTGCGCTGAGTAAGTGAGTAAGTTAGTAGGGCAATCAGTCAATCAAGTCATTTAGCGTATAGGCATATAGGTTGGTAAAGATGTAAGCAGGCAGGCAGATAGTTGGTAATTGCGTTAGTAGCAAACCAGGTAAAGCTTATAGGACACGATTTCCGATTGGCTAGAGCGGGCGCCTTGTGACGCTGAGAATACGGGTTCGATCCTCGTCCTCTGAGACAGTTACTGTGTTGAGATCTTGGGCTAGTCCTTTACTCACAGTTGCTCAGCGCCATCGATTTAAGCTTGGTCATAACAGAGTGTCGTTTAATTAATGTATGCTACGGTAGCACTTATATTATAATTATTATCGTACTAGATGTTTGCCCGTTCTGATATATACTTATAATTATAAAAACCCTCTGGTGATTCTGGTGAGATGCGATCTTATGTTCGGCCATATTTATATAACAAAGTAAAATTCTTGAAAAAAGTGTTTGAAAAATTGCGCCACAATTTAGTTGTATTGCCTGTTTAATATGAAAACTTTCCAAATTAGGAACGATCAACATTACCACTGCTATTTAAGAATACTGAACAAGAAATGAAAAAATTTAAAGAACTTTACTATAGCAAGAAGACAGTGTGATTCTCGTTAACGATAACGATAACGAAAATGTTCGTTAACGAAAATAAAATGATTTCGTTAACGATAACTATAACTATAACTAAAAAATATCATTAACTATAACTATAACTATGACGAAAATAACAATAACGAAAATTCAGCTTTATTTTCGTTAATACAAAAATAAAAATAGGAAGTGCAATATGGACGATTCGACATAAATGAGAACGAAAAATGCGATATTTTATTATGCAATTTGTCAGTTACATTGGAACTCGTGTATTTGTGAAGCTGAATGAACCCATGCTTCAAAGGCTTTCAAAGCTCTGAGCATATTGTGAAACAGCGTGCTAATACGCACAATTTTGCTTATAACCTTAATTATTGTAACTAAGTAGCAACTAAAACTAAGTAAAATAAAAATCCATTAACTATAACTATAACTATAACTAAAAATAATACTAGCTATAACTATAACTATAACTAAAATAAAAAACCATTAACTATAACTGTAACTATAACTAAAATAAAATCTGTAAGGAGAATCACACTGGGGCCCGTGGCGCTTTGGATAACTCTGGGCACAGAGATTCAAGACGTACCGCGTTCGAGCCCCCGTTGGGCGGATATGCTTTGTAGGCTGCTATTAGTGCCGTTGTATTGCAGGCTGTCTGTTCTGTTAGTAGTTAAGATTTAAATTGCATAACATGTAAATGTACAGCGCAGTGCGTTTGTCAGGCGCTTATTAAAGAAAGATATTAGATATTATTAAGAAGATTACTAAATCCGTTCATATGCTTCATTTCGTTCATATCGAAATGATAATTTCAAAGGACCTCATGACAAATGATGATATAGTATTTCATTAGTACGTACCTATTTACTATTTACCCCATAAGAAATAGTAAAACACGAGTGGAATAAATTCAATTTTACATCCAGTGCTCCAGTAGAAAGACTATTCACTATTTAGTAATGCAACCATAATCCACACAAAGAAACTAATATTTTTAAAACTGCCGCTTTTATATAGAAATGCTCAATTTCTTGAAAAGGGTGTCTATACGATGAAACTTTTGAATAGTTGCTCTTACTTTAAGTTAACCAGAACTACATTACTGAAAGTTAATACCGTCGAGAAATGCAGGCTTTCTAAACCAATATCTATTACTGAAACCGATAATGGCTAATTAGCTGCGTCCACCCCATACCCTCACACCGCACCGCCACACCCATCCACAGTTCCCCTAAGACCCGTCAGTGCCAGTAGTGCCAACAGAAACAGATAGAGCCAGTCCAAAGCCTGGCGAAAGGAGGGCGACGCCAAAGAACCTGACAGTCATAAGACGTCCTTAAACACTAGAACCACTTCCACCCCAAACGCCACCAATAATTTCGCCCTGTCAAAATTCACCCTTCCCCGTAGCAATAGGTCACTTTCAAGCTACTTCATAATCCTCCCCTCACCCCAAAACCCCTCCTTCACCTCCCCAGCTCTTCCCTTTCCCCATATTGACGCTCATTATTTAATCCCATCATCCAATTCAGTTCCCGCTCCATCCATCATTCGACGACCGACCGAATGCGGCTGTAATACGGCTCTATCGTGATTTATTTTCTCGGGTTATGACATGGCCGCCAATGCCGCTAGCTTTGGAAGCAGACTACTCATTACTTAGTACTTGTAGTAGTAGTAGCAGCAGTAGTAGCAGTAGCAGTAGCAGTAGCAGTAGCAGTAGCAGTGGCAGTAGCAGTAGCAGTAGAAGTAGTAGTTGTAGTGGTTTCAGTTTAACGACACTGTGAAAACAAAGATCATTAGCGTCGCCCTCCTGGTTGAGACTGGCATTGTAACAGTGCGAGCACTGGCGGAGTTTACCCATTACTTATATCGATAAAGGAACGCATATAATATATTATAGCGTCAGATGATTGTGTTATAACGCCAGCCTTCATATGGAACATTCAACCCTGTTTCTGCCACATTAAACATTCACGCTAGTGAAACGTCAATTTATATAGCGTTAGATTAATGCTTTATAAAGGTGTTTTATAACATCCATTGTTCTATCCGTTCATTTCTTTAGTAAATCCGCTTTACGTATATGCAGAGAAGGCTATCGGATGGATCGAGAAATTATTTCGAACAGTTCTCACCGTTCATAATTATAATGGCTTCGACAGTTTTCTGATATACAGGCTCTTACTTAAATTCGTTTATTTAACGACGCCGTCATAATTATCGACGCTGATTATACGATGATATACAGGCTCGCCCGTCTGCTCTTATTTATAGGGCGATTACTAAACTTAAATAATAATAATAATAATAATAATAATAATAATAATAATAATAATAATAATAATAATAATAATAAAATATTAAATTAAAAGAGGCGTGTAATCAGTTAAATCAATTATCGCCGTTCCTATGGTATTATACAGCTGGATGGATCCAGAGTTTAAGGATAATTATCTTCTTGAAACGATGACCGTTGTCGTTGACAGAAATTATTTTGAACGGTTCTCGTCATTCATTTAATAATAGTTTTTATTATTCCAAAAGTTTAACGACAGCTATTGAATGCAGTACCCGTTGACATTAATTCACTATCAGACATGTAGTTAGTTAGTATGTTAGCTAGTTAGTTAGTTATTTAGTCAGTTAGTTAGTGTTTAACGGAACTGCGTCAAAAAAGATGATTAGCGTCGCCCTCCTCCTTTCTTCAGCCGTGGGACTGGCACTACCACAGGTAGGGGAGTGGCGGAGTTGAGACACTCAAGTAGTAGTAGTTTCAGTTTAACGACACTGTGTGATAACAAAGATTATTAGAGTAACCATCCTTCTTCACTCAGACTTGGGACTGGAACTGCTTGGCACAGGATGTTTTCAGCGAATGCGATTAATACATATAATAAAATTATATAGATTATAAAAGGTGTCTAACACCAAACATTACTCATTCCACCGTTTGTAAATTCGATATAGCCGTTTACAACAAATATTTCGCCAGTAGTAGTAATGCAAGGTCTTAGCGACATGCTGCAGTTACAAAATCCGTTGGTGACTTTGAAGCCTTTGATGTATTTCAGTTCATTTTCGTTTAACTTTTATCCTCAGTTTACTGTCTCTTCTCTTATAATTGTGTACAATATAATATTGGTTTAAAATATTCATTTGTGAATCTTATATACCATAGATAAATATAAAAAGAGGTGTTTACTATCAACCCTAATAACACACTTCCTCGTTTGTTCTGTAATTATAATAGCCGTTGACGTTAGATCATTTTCAGGCATGTAGTTAGTTAGTATGTTAGCTAGTTAGTTATTTATTTAGTTAGTTAGCTAGTGTTTAACGGCACTGCCTCATAAAAAAAGTGATTAGCGTCGCCCTCCTCCTTTCTTCAGCCTTGGGACTGGCACTACCCAATGTAGGGAAGTGGCGGAGTTGATACAGTCAATTAGAACTATAGTAGTTTCAGTTTAACGACACTGTGTAATAACAAAGATCATTAGAGTAACCCTCCTTCTTCACTCAGACTTAGGACTGGAACTGCTTGGCACAGGATGTATTCAACGAATGCGATTGATGCATATAATATAATAATAGAAGGTGTCTAACACCAAACAATACTCATTCCACCGTTTGTAAATCCGATATAGCCTTTGATGTATTTCAGTTCATCTTCGTTCAACTTTTGTCCTCAGGTTACCTTCTCTTCTCTTATCATTTATTACATTATGACCAATATATTGGTTTAAAATATTGCTATGTGAATCTTATATATCACAGATAAATATAAAAAGAGGTGTTTACCACCAACACTAATAACACTAATAACACACATTCTCGTTTGTTCTATAATTATAGTTACTCCAACATAATTAACAATAAACATTCTGAATTATTAACACTATAATCTCAGCTTGTAAAGTCGATAAATGAATGGAAAGACAAGACAACCTGTTCAGGAAGAGATATATGGGATTAGATTTCCAATGTTTTTGTCAAAACTGTATAGTACTCAGAAAATAGGTTAACATTTTCTACGGTTGAACCAGAGCTGAAGATACGCATCTTAGACTGGGATCAAATGGCAAGCAGTGGTAGTGCCCGTCCTAAGCCTGGAGAAAGGAGGAGGGCAACGCTAATTATCTTTGTTATGAGGCAGTGTCGTTTAACAGCAACTAGCCAAACATCAAATGACAACTGAAACCACTTATGGTTCGTATATCCATTTCACGGTAAAACCAGATTGACAATTATTCTTCTTGAATACGGCACGTTTGTGTAATTTATGTGCATATTTAAATACGAAGCATTTCTGAACATCAGGGCGTTGACTTTATTCACATATTTATTCAAAGCGGGAACTGCATTAAACGCCCGATATTTCATGTTACGCTGGAACAAAATAACCTAGTCTTACGTGCAAGTAATTTTAATTTAGTAGGTTAGTTGCTGTTTAACGACACTGTGTGGTAAAAGAAGATTAGTTTTTGCGCCGAACGTACCTAATGTAAAAACTGAGAAGTGGCTTTTTATATAACATCAGTTGTCCGTGTAATAAAGGTGTTCAACACCAACCATTACTCACGACACCGCTTGTTCCTAGACTCACCTAAACACTGATTCACAGAACATTTTGATGACTTTAAACCCATTTTGAGCAAGAAAATGTAAGTCTTCCCTTGGGTCAACTTCTGGAAAGTAGCCGGCAACTATTCAACTCTCTCGTGGCGACGACTGGCGGAATTTATTCAAAGCGGGAACTGCATAAAACGCCCGATATTTCATCCAGCGCTATAAAACCCCGGTCGCTTATCTAAACGGGCGCACATATTCATACGCACGCCACGAGCCCAACACATAACCGGTCGCAATGGAAACATAATGGGTCTTTTGAAGACACAAAATGTCGTCTTTAATGTCACAAAATGTCGAACGATTGGCTTCAGTCGCCAGCGAAATATGTATCTATGGCGCAACCTCTGACCCCCGATGGAAGGCCGGATAAACGTGGTTACACTGGAGAGAGGTCGCAGATGTTATGCTATTGCCTGTGTGTAATGAAGGGGTACGGAGTAAATCAAGTGAAATCAGGCCCGGCCGAAAGCAGTCTCCGTGCAGCGTTGTGATATTATTGGTTCACGTGACCAGAGGCAGAAATTTATTTCTAAAGGCTAGGACTGTTTGTCGAGAAATCTGGCTTGACGTAAATTACAGGAGTAGAAATATGGGCGGATTGTCATTCTACTGTAAACTGAATAAAATATCGTTTCCTGTTAAAATTCTGAGATGTAGACATAAGTTATGCAATAATAAAAATTTCTCATTGGTGTAATATCACCGACGGGCGATTTGACACCTTCATTTTAAGAGCTTTCATAGAGAAAGGTGTCTTGTCTTTGAACTGTAACGTATTACTTTTTGTTACCTTGTGTATTACAAGCTGTCTGTTCTGTTAGTAGTTAACTAGTTAAGATTGTTTCAATTGCATAACATGTAAATGTACAGCGCAGTGCGTTTGTCAGGCGCTAAATTAAAGAAAAGATATTATTATTATTATTATATTATAAGACAATTACAAGATTAACAACCCAACGTTTTATATAGCACAGGAATAACCTTAAAAGAGGTATGAAAAAATTGCGCAAATGATGACAACAAAACAATAGAAATACTGCTTTAAAGGTGTCGAAATTGCAACCGAGTTGTTATCGCTTTGCGTTCAATAATGCTTATAAATGTGATTTCTAATAATAATTATAAATCACTCCTGTACCCAAGTATGCTCAAATTAAACGTATTTTAAGCGTATTTTCGTTGCTTTGTTTTTGCATTGTTTTGTGTTTAATTAAATTGTATTTCATTATTACAATATGGTATTCTATTATATTTCACTTTCTTGAAATATATTGTATTGCATTGTGTATTTTAATACGCCCTTATTAGCTGCAGTTATACCTTGTTGGTAATAATTATTCGGTAACTGTCGAAAAATCTCTTGGGTGTAATATCAACAGCGGGCGATTCGACACCTTAATTGAAACATTTTTCATCGATAAATGCGCCTTACCGTTTGTATTTGTAGCATTTGTAATCCTTTGTTTAACAAAATCTTGTGGGTACTAGGATAGTTAAGGATATACCATCAACAATTCACCCCTGTTACTCGTAGCATAATATTATGCCAACCCCAGCACTTTATATAGTCCAATTGAGATCCTTAAAAGAGGTGTGCAGAAAGTGGGCACATATTACACATTTACGTTCTGTTTTTAAAAACGTTTCAGCATTGTATACGTTAGCGTGGAAATCGTTCGTCATTGGAAGTTCGTTTAGACTGGCGCTATACAAATTTTCAATTTAAAATAATACAGAGATCTGACGACGGCAAATGATCAACGCTGAGGAAAAAATTCCGATGTGATGTTATAATAGTGATCATTTTGGAGATATTAGACACCTCCTTTAAGTAATTTGTTGGTCTATATAAACTCTGCACTGAGACATTGTTGAAAAAGAGCTGTAATATGCCAAAACTAATCTTTGTCGGCGGCAACGGCCTATGTTGTCATAAGCTGCCGTTAAACTGTGGACACACATTGCGTGAGCTGTCGTTTAAGTGTATTGGATGCTGAAACAGTCTACGGGTAAAAGGCCGACTTTGTGAATTACCTATATCATTATTTTAGTGTTTGTGCTGTTTTTATCAAATTTTTATTCAAAAAAGTATAATGGTAAATAGTGAATGTTGTCACTAGATGACGTTAAACTGAAAAGTAATAAATAATCACTTAAAAGAGTACAAGTAGAATAAGAATCTAACGTCATGATATTATTATAATTAAATTTGTATCGAATCATTTAACCACAGTGTGTGTATCACAGAAAGTAGGCTTAACCGATGCATTACTTTATGTCGTTTAACATTGAATTTTGTGACATTGTAAGGATTTATTTTGACACCTTTAAATGGTGTCGTTTTGGACGTTAAATTTCTCGTTTTCATTGTATGGTATACATTGTGAATTGTCGTCAACGGCCTTTGATGTCATAAGGCGACGTTAAACCTTTGATTAATAATAAGACAATTACAATACACGGCCTGCTTTTGATTATTTCGGCATTCGTCTTAGACACCTTTAAACCGGTTTCACAAGTTGCAATAAGAATGGCAAACGTGATTCAATGCATTGAATCGGTTTTCCAGTTGCCCTATAATTGTCGTGTTGTAAGTTAGAAACTGTGTTTCTGAATGTTGAACTGATCACGATTTCGCTTTGGTACGCCATCAGTTGATGCTTTGTTCATTAGTCACCGGCGCCATAGAAGTTGGAAATTACAACTCTAATTAATAGCTGACGCCTGCAAACGATTTCCACACAATATTTTCTTTTTAGGAACACTTATACGAATATGTTGAGAAATGTCTGTATCCTTCCCAATAGCAAATCGATAACGATATTCTTCGGCGGAACTCTTTTCGCCATGGTCCCGATTTCGCCTCACACCGGACGAAAGATGAAGACGGCGTCGCATGTCACCGAAAATCGCTCGGAATGATGACGTAACCGCCGCAAGATGACAGACCGTTGACCTGGGGTCAGCGTTGGCGCCACGTAGTGGGGGAAAGGAGAACGACTCGATTCGTAGCGTCGTTAATTCGAAGCGCAGTCTATGAATTAATCTTCATTTTGCTGTCATCGTCGTTTGAACGTGGCTCCCTCTGACGATAGGTTTCAGACAAAAGCGATCGGACTAACGCCTTCTGGCGGTTGACGGAAGAACAACAATAAATCGTTTCTTTGTTGGTCGTGGATACAGTCACGTCCGACGTGAGCCTATACCTGGGACTAGAATCACGCCCGCCTCGCAATTGGTCACATGAATGTGTGTACCAGAAACGAACCGACCGATAAACATTGCCGATTGCGGTGGAAGGTTGTTCACCGTGTTTTCTAAAGACGACTCTAACCCTAACCCTGACCCTAACCGACCCTCACGACGCCTAATCTGACCCTTAATGACCCTCACGACGCCTAATTTGACCCTAAACGACCCCACGAATCCTAACCCTGGCCCTAACCGACCCTCCAGATGTCCGCCATATCAAAATTCCACGGGAAGACAACAAGTTCACGTGACAGGCTTTAGCCAATAACGCGACGGGCGTGAAATAAATGTAACTGACTATTGTAGCATTTTAAACACCTTTTAAATGCCTTAGATAGACGCATCAAATAGCGCGTGTTGCGTCCGAGATTTACGTCCCGAGCCTGGATAAAGGAGGAGGGCGACGCTAATGGTCTTTGTTACCACACAGCTAGTCGTTAAACAGAAAAACCACCACCGAGATTTACGTCCAAGCCTCAATTAAGGTTAACCGAAAAACGATTGCACAGATGATTATGATGATGATGACGACGAAGACGACGACGATGATAATATTGATACATACAATCATAGACTCCTGCATACATGCATATATGCTTTTATGCAAGCATACATACATACATACACACATTGCATCCATACTCACTTAGACAAACACACGTAGACGTCGTGGCGTCCATAAAGCAGCGATGACTGAAGCGATGGTATTGTGTTTGTTCAGCGCTTTCGACGACCTCTCCAATAGAGGAGCTATATAAACCATCACGTTATAAGATACATTATACGACAGAAGACGATTTTCAAGTAGAGAGTCTATAGAACAGAAAGCGAATATAATCGACAGCGATTAAGCGATCACACCTTCCACCACTCCGCTGCTGCCCTACGGTGGCACTAAAGGAACGGTGCCTGGGAAATACATAGCCAACGGAAGACATTTCCAGCAGGAGAAAAATAAATTGTACGACGAAGAAAATGACCGTAGAAGATGAACAACAGAACCAAATTACCAGAATGACAAAATGAAGCCGAAAATAAATCAAAGGACAAAATGTGACAAATAAGACAACAGTAAGTAAGTAAGTAAGTAAGTAGTTTATTCACCACAAAAATAAAGCAAAATGACAATACACAAATTTTACAAACTGAGTGGTGGGCTACCGGTGAAGTCACATAGGACTCATCTCGCCGGTCACCCTAATAATGCTGGCGTAATACACGTTTTTAAAAAAGCAAGTACAAAATACTGGTACCATTTAACAAACCAGTCTCATGACAATTGTTAATAATCCATTTTTTCTAACTGGGAAGCAAACACATACAACTTAGGAGTACTTTTAAAGCTTTAAAGACTTTAAACAAGCCACAAAAGAGTTATTGAAAAAGTTCATTGAACAAAATAAAGTTGATTGAAACAGAAATTATTAAAAAAGAGTACAGTGAAAAGAGTTATTCTCAAAGAGCTATTGACAAGAGCTCATTGAAAAGAGCTATTGAAAGCGGAGTTATTGAAATGAAAGTTATCTGAATGGAAGAATATTGAAAGAGTTGCACTGAAAGTAAGTATATCCTTTAAAAGAGTTACCAAAAAGAGTAATTGAACAGTGAGTGAAGAGAGTTATTGAAAAGAGTTATTGAAAAAGAGCTATTGAAAGAAGTTATTGAAAAGAGTTATTGACAAGAGTTATTGAATGAAAGTTATATGAAACCTTGTTATCGGTTAGTGCATTGAAAAGAGTTATTGAAAAGAGTTATTGAAAAGAGTAATTGAAAAGAGTTATTGGTGAAAGAAGTTATTGAAAAGAGTGAGTGAAAAGAGTTAACTGAAAAGCAGTTATTGAAAAGAAGTTATTGAAAAGAGTTACCGAATGAGTTGTTGAAAAGAGTTTTTTCAGTTACGTATTGCTGTTCATTATCAGTGTGGTATTCAAAGGGAATGGTGATAGAGCTGTGAACTAATGTTTTGCATATATAATGAGCACAGGTGTTCCTTAGGTTGATATATATATAATGTGTATCGATTGTTAAGCGTTTTAGTCTTAGGCCTTAGTTGCGCTGTCGGCTCGTGGGCGCTTGGCCTAAAGTAGCCTAAACTTTGGCTGACGGTAGATTCTCTTTACACGTGCAGTTAGCGCGCCAAACTTAGAAACTGCTGATGACAGTGAATTTGAACTATACAGTGTAGTACAGTTGTTGTAAGGCAAGAGTTGAGTTGTTGTTATTAAACTGTGTTTGAAGAAGAGAAAGAAACATTGAAAGAACTGTGTCAATTTAATTCTTAAACAGTTAGAAGTCGTTGAGCAATTTATATGTAGAGATAAGGAAAGTTCTTGAGGTAGGTCACAACTAAGAAAGAAAAGAGTTGGTGACATATTTGGTGGCAGCAGCGGTGGGATTCGAAACAACGTCTGGGATTCGAAACAACGTCTGGGATTCGAAACAACGTCTGGGATTCGAAACAACGTCTGGGATTCGAAACAACGTCTGGGATTCGAAACAACGTCGACTGGTGAATACGCATTCAAATCATTGGTAAATCTACGACAACGAAAGCCTCAACGACAAAGGTATAAAAGTTTGTTGTTATCAAACAAAGAACAATCCCCAATACTTCAAACACAAAAGAAAACTCGTGTTTTCCAGAAAGGAAATCACACAAGTAAAGAAGTAAGATGGAGAAATTAAGTGTCAAGAAACAAGCAGAACTGAAGAAGATGTCTTCTGAAAGATTAAAGCAGCGCTTGTTAAAGGCTGGTTTTGAAGAAGAGAAACTGAAAGATATGTCACGTGAGGACATGTTAGAAGCGCTAGCTGAAGTCTGGCTTAAAGAAGAAGCAGAAGAAGAAGAAGGTGCTGTCGGTGGTGCTGTGGAAAAGGTTATTGAGAAACCACCTGGACCTATGTCTATGGAGATGATGATGCAATGGATGATGATGACAAGACAAGAAGAGAAAGAAAGAGAGGAGAAACGAAGACAAGAAGATAAAGAAAGAGAGGAGAAACGAAGAGAAGAAGCAGAGCGTGTGAGACAAGAGGAGAAAGAAATGCGACAGGAAGAATTACGTCTTCAGAGAGAAAAGGAAGAGAAGGCAGAACGTCTTCAGAGAGAAAAAGAAGAGAAAGCAGAAAATGTAAGACAGGAAGAATTACGTCTTCAGAGAGAGAAAGAAGAATTGCAAAGACAGCAATTTGAAATTCAATTAGAGCAATTGAGAAAAGATAGAGAAGATGCTGAAAGGAGAAGATTAGAGCAGATGATTGAATTTGAAAAGGCGCGGAAAAGTGACGAAGAGATACGTCAGCAACAGATTGAAGAGAAGAGACTACGTGAAGAAGAAAAGGAAAAAGTGCGAATTTCAGAGTTGGAGCGAGCAGAACAGGTTAGACAAGAAGAACTGAAATTACAGAAAGAAAGCATGGAGAAGGCGGAAGCGGAAAGACAAGAACGTTTAAAGTTGGAACAACAAAAAATAGCATTAAAAGAAGCACAACTCAAAGAGGAGAAACAAAATAGAGAAGCACAAGAACAAAGAAGGCAAGAAGAACGAGAAGAACAGAAAAGGAAACAGGAAGAAAGTGAAACGATGGTTTCGAAAATAAAGAAAATTGGTGATGCCATGAAACACGTGTTACCTAAAATGCCAAACGATATGATGGAGGTGCCATTATATTTCGAAACGGTTGAGAATGCGTTTCGTAGTTTCAACGTGCAAGAACAATTCTGGGTGAAGTTACTATTGCCATTGATGACTCCGAAAGCTAGAACTGTTCTAAACAGATTGTCATTCGATGATTTAGACGATTATGAGATCGTGAAACAGCACTTGTTAAAAGAATTCAAGTTGACACCGAGAGAGTACAGATCGAAGTTTATTGATGCGAAGAAGACAGCTGAAGAAACGTATACAATGTTTACAGCAAGGCTGAAGAACTTGTTGAACTATTATGTGAAAAGTCGCAAAGTGGATAAGAATTTTGAGAAACTGTTTGATTTGTTAGTGGCGGATAAGTTGAAAGAATCACTACCACCAGGTCCACTACAGTTTGTGTTGTCGAAGGAAGGAACTGATTGTTACGAAGCTAGTGTTGTGGCAGACCTA
The DNA here is from genome assembly GCA_020284085.1 of Aporrectodea caliginosa. Lineage (NCBI taxonomy): Eukaryota > Metazoa > Annelida > Clitellata > Crassiclitellata > Lumbricidae > Aporrectodea > Aporrectodea caliginosa. Next base: position 1,878,379 of record JACEVL010000123.1, on the reverse strand, counting down.
GCGGACATTCATGTGAATAATAGAATTGGTTTGGCAATTCCGAATAAGACAAGTTTTGGTTTTGTACCCAATGTAAAAAGAAATCAACAGTTCACTCCAAATTTTGGTTTTCATTGGAAGAGCAATCAAGAAACAGGAAATCAGTTCAGAGGTGCAGAAGTGAAACCAAATTCTCCGGTTGTTCACGAGAATAGAGAATCGATGATGGCCAGACAACGTCCGGTATATAACAAATCACCACCAAGGTTTGTCGCAAGAGAAGGCAATGCATCGTTTACTCCATATAAGAGAAAAGAAAGCATCGAACAACGAGGTGCAGTGGTGAAACGTTGTCACAACTGCGGATCAGACAGGCATTTAATGAAATTCTGTCCAGTTCCTGTTACAGCCTCAAATTATGGAAAACAAGAAAATTCGAGGGTGAATCGAATTCAAGTGGTTGATAATTCTGAAAGTCAAGCCACAGAACATCGGTCTCATTATTCTGAAGAAACTGAAGTAAAGTCAGTGATGAAATGTCACCTTTCACCTGATATTCAGAAAGAAATTCTATTGCACAATGGAATGCAGAAAGAAATGGCTGGAAAAGATGAAAGTACAACATTAAAGAAAGTGTTATTGCAGTACGTCGAGGTAGAAATTCGTGGAACAGCAGGAAAAGAACCAGTGAAAGTAAAAGCACTGATTGATTCTGGAGCAGAGGTTCCGGTGATTAGTGAAGAATTACTGGAAGGCATGAAGGTGGAGCAGATTGGAAAAGTGAACTTACAATGCGTGGCAGGAGATGCCATTCCTGCAAAGTTGGTGAAAGTTGATGTAAGGCTGTGTTGTAACGATGTGGAAGAAGAGGTAATTCCGCATAAAGTCAAATGTTCACTTACACCTATGTAACATTGATGTGTGCTAGTATTGCAAAAATGGGAAGCACAGAAAGATTCTTGTTGCATCCAGAAATCATTGCAGAACTTAAAGCCGTGCCACAAGTGAAAATGATACAAGGAGATGTGCAAGCGAATGTAACGACGAGATTGCAGAGTCAGCGAAAGTGGACAAGTGAAATTAATTTACCACCTCATATTGGAATCCAACCAGAAAAGTACTTGAAAGACATGAAAGCAAATATGGAAAAAGCATTACTGTTTGCAGAATCATATTCACGAGAGAAGCAATTACAGTATACGAATCAATACAACAAAAGAGCGAAACATAAAGAATTTGAACCGGGTGAAAAAGTCATTGTGTTATATCCGACTTCAACGAATAAACTGATTTCACGATGGCATGGTCCATGTACTGTCATACAACGAAGGTCAAAGTACTCTTATTTGATTGATATGGGTGACGATTGTCGAAAGATAATTCACGCAAATAAAATCAGAAAGTACATTACAAGAGCAATGAGTTGTGGACTAATCGTCGAAGAAGATGAAGACTTTGGTTCAGTGGTTGAACTGCTGACGAAGAATGACTTGCAAGATGAAAAGAATTCACTGAATCTTGATCCTGATCAGATTAACCATTTAACATTGACTCAACAAAAACAATTGCTGGAAGTACTGAACAGATATTCTGATCGATTTTCTGAAAAGCCTGGACTATGTACATTGGTTGAACATGAAATTGAACTGAAACCGGAATTTCGTGAAAAAGAATTTATGGCTTACCGTATTCCACTCATCTATCGAGCAGAAGTTGAACGACAAATTAAAGAAATGCTTCAAGCCAACATTATAAAACCATCTTCGAGCAGAATGGCAAGTCCGCTGGTTATTGTTAAAAAGAAAGACGGTTCTCTGAGACTTGCCTGCGACTACAGATACATTAACTCGTTCACTGTGGATTGTAAATATCCGATGCCGATTGTAAAAGATGTTTTGCACAAAGTTGGAAAATCAAATGTGATCTCGATTTTTGATTGTCGAAGTGCTTACTGGACTTGTCCTGTTAAGCAAACTGATCAATGGAAAACTGCTTTTGTTACTCACAATGGACTGTACGAGTTTACTCGTGTTCCTTTCGGAATGATCAACTCAGGAAGAACATTTGTTAAAGCAATTAACATGGTTTTACAGCCTATAAATGAATTTGCTGAGCCCTATGTAGATGACATTGCTGTGCATTCAGATGACTGGAAGATTCATTTACAGCATTTAGATGCATATTTAATGCAAATGAGACTGCATAACATTACTCTGAACTTAAAGAAATGTATCTTTGGTAAGAGTGAGGTAAAGTTCATCGGTCATGTGGTTGGTTCTGGAACGATTCAAATGAATCCAGATAGAATTGAAAGTTTAATTAATTTGAAAACCCCAGAAACGAAGAAACAAGTTAAGCAATTGCTGGGATTTTTTGGTTACTATCGACAGTTTATCAAAGATTTCGCACAGATTGCGAAGCCTCTATCTGATTTGACAAGCAAACATGTTCCAGATAAGATTGATTGGACTGATAGACATCAACAGGCATTTAATTTACTTAACCTTTATTTACCCACTATGCCTTTTAGGTGGAATTTTGAGATGGCCCTTAGATATGTGTTGTATGTTGATGGTATTAAAACAGAAATGACAAGCTTTTAGTGATATTTCACATTTAAGGTCATTTTTTGGGATGTTCCAAAAATGGAACGTTGGGTCATTCCCACTAGCATTTTTTTACAATGGCAGTTCAACATGAATACACGATACAATATTGACTTATGCACAATTTATTGAAAACCAGTTTGTTTAAAGGTATGAAAACTTTCAAAACAGTTCACTTGAAGTATCTTGAGGCACCTGACACATTCTTTGTTAGTGTTTTTCTTCAAAAAATGAAAAAAACAACGAGCCTGACTAATTAAAGATATGTATTGCTCGATCCCATCGCAATGTGTCATGACAACCTTTGACGTGCCTGAGCACTTTTCACAGGATTTACAGTATTGATACTGCTGGAACATGCTACTACATTGTTATCTGACTACCTAACAACAACAATTTTGGCATGACATGTGTATTCAAATGTACCTCTTTCTTGTTTTGCAAACATTTTCTTGTCATTCAGAGGTTCTGTTCCAGTTCGACCATCACGGACGTAATGGTCGAACTGGAATAGCACCTCTGAATGACTGCTGCCCAACATCTCAGCTTAGACAGAAGACTGTCACTAGTAAAAAGATTGGCAAATAATAGCATGTGATATGGTTTCCTGTGATGAGTTAGGCAAAATTCATGGCAACGCGCTCACCAAAAGTGGTTTATGTGGGTCGCCTACTCCTGCCACAATAAATTGTTGCTTGATATGGATGAACATCCTATTCATGAATAAGACATCCAGATCTTATAACTAAATCTGATTGGCTTTCCTCTTATAAACATCTCTAACCCATGATGTCCATAGTTAGGCACCCACCGACTCATAAATGCTAAGTTTGAAATGAACAATTCCAAATTGCAAAGATTTGTGTTACTGATCATATAGTGCACACTCTGCCATTATAGAGAGATCTCTTTTCAGCTGCCTGCATGGCAGTACATCCTCCTTTCATGGATTTAGACATTGCAGTTGCTATTAGACTGCATCAGGTACTCAACTGTGTTGCAGTTATTGCGTTATTTTCTAAAACTCCAATTTAAAATATGTACTAATTATTACAAAATCAGTGTTAAAACATGGGCATATATAAGGGGTTTTACGGGGTGGGGTCACCCTAAATAAATTGCCGACATTTTTTCTATGCAATTATATGCGAAATACAAAAAACTGAACTTTTTCGACCATTTCCAATGGAAACCCCAGAAAACTTACCCCCGAAATTTTTTCCTGGCTACGCCCCTGGTTAAAATAAATTAAATGAAACATAATATTAAAAACAAATTAATGATACATGCAACAATCCAACAGTATATACTGGCAAATTATGAACAAGGAACACAATCACCTCATATTGGAATTATACTAATGAGAGTGCACCAACGTTCCAAAAATGGAACATGCTTCAAAACTGGGTTTTTTCTTCTAGAGTTTTGCTTCTTTTTCGGTAATTTTGATTTTTATCACTGACTTTAGATATCAATCAACAAAATACAACGTGTCTCACCTGTAAAATTATGACACAAATATTTATTTCAACTTCCTAAAAGATTTTTTTCAAAAATCACAAAATTCGTCAAAATTACGCATCTGTAGCACAAAAATAAATAAAGTCAATCAGAAAATTACCACTGTTTTACATTCTCCATTCTTAGATCTTTCATTTGATGTGCAAATATAATAAATTTACCAAGGCAGAATTATTTTTTTAAACATTACAAATTATGTTCCAAAAATGGAACGTTGGTAAAATAAAGGTTAAAGATGCTGTACGCTCTAAAGTTGTTTTATATGTTTTTGATGTTGGAAAACCTTTTAATTTGTACTGCGATAGTAGTGATTTTGCAGTAGGAGCTGTTTTAACACAGATGGATGATAAGGGAATAGAACGCCCTGTATCATTTATAAGTCAGAAATTGACTGACACTCAGAAGAGATGGGCAACTGTAGAGAAAGAAGCCTATGCTATTGTTTGGGCTCTAAATAAGTTAAAAGAGATAATCATTGGATCTAAAGTTCACATCTTTACCGATCACAATCCTTTAACTTATCTGACTGAATCTATGTCTAAGTCTGCTAAACTGGTGCGTTGGGCTTTAGCACTGCAAACTTTTGATGTAGAAGTTAATTATAAGAAAGGACGATTAAATGTTGTAGCAGATTGTTTATCTAGATTATAAGATTGTTTATTTTACTGTTTTGTATAGTATTAAGTTTATTGCCTAATTTAGTACATGATGATTTTGCAAATTTTTAAGTTTAATTTGCTCAATCCAAAGAAAGGGAAGGAGGTAATGTGAACTAATGTTTTGCATATATAATGAGCACAGGTGTTCTTTAGGTTGATATATATATAATGTGTATCGATTGTTAAGCGTTTTAGTCTTAGGCCTTAGTTGCGCTGTCGGCTCGTGGGCGCTTGGCCTAAAGTAGCCTAAACTTTGGCTGACGATAGATTCTCTTTACACGTGCAGTTAGCGCGCCAAACTTAGAAACTGCTGATGACAGTGAATTTGAACTATACAGTGTAGTACAGTTGTTGTAAGGCAAGAGTTGAGTTTGTTGTTATTAAACTGTGTTTGAAGAAGAGAAAGAAACATTGAAAGAACTGTGTCAATTTAATTCTTAAACAGTTAGAAGTCGTTGAGCAATTTATATGTAGAGATAAGGAAAGTTCTTGAGGTAGGTCACAACTAAGAAAGAAAAGAGTTGGTGACAAGAGCGAATTGGAGGAAAGGGAGGAAGAGAACGAGGTGGAGGAGAGGGAGGAAGAGCGAAGAGGACAGAAAGAAAGGAAGAGCGAGGTGGAGGAAAGGGAGGAAGTGCAAGTGGAGGGTAGGGAGGAAAGAGCGAGGTGGAGGAAAGGGAGGAAGAGAGCGCATTGGAGGAGGTAAGGAGGAAGAGCGAATCGGAGGAAAGGGAGAAAGAGCAGGTGGAGGAAGAGGAGGAAGAGCAGGTGGAGGACAGGGAGGGAGAGCAGGTGGAGGAAAGGGAGGAAGAGCGCATTGGAGGGTAAAGAGGAAGAGCAGGTGGAGGAAGAGAGGGAGGAAGAGAGCAGGTGGAGGGAAGAGAGGAACAGAGCAGGTGGAGGAAATGGAGGAAAAGAGCGTATTGGAGGAAGGGAGGAAGAGCAGGTGGAGGAAAGGGAGGAAGAGCAGATTGGAGGAGAAAGAAAGGCAGGAAGAGCAGGTGGAGGAAAGGAAGGAAGAGCAGGTGGAGGAAAGGGAGGTAGAGCAGGTTGGAGGAAAGGGAGGAAGAGCAAATTGGAGGAACAGGAGGAAGAGAGCGAAGGTGGAGGAAAGGGAGGAAGATCAATTGGAGGAAAGGGAGGAAGAGCAGGTGGAGGAAATGGAGGAAGAGCAGGTGGAGGAAAGGAGGAGGAAGAAGCAGGTGGAGGATAGGAGGAAGAGCAGGTGGAGGAGAAAGGGAGGAAGAGCAGGTGGAGGAAAGGGAGGAAGAGCAAATTGGAGGATAGGGAGGAAGAGCGAATTGAAGGAAAGGGAGGAAGAGCAGGTGGAGGAAAGGGCGGGAAGAAGCGAGGTGGAGGAAAGGGAGGAAGAGGGAATTGGAGGAAAGGGAGGAAGAGCAGGTGGAGGAAAGGGAGGAAGAGCAGGTGGAGGAAAGGGAGGAGAAGAGGCAGGTGGAGGAAAGGGAGGAAGAGCGAGGTGGAGGAAAGGGAGGAAGAGCAGGTGGAGGAAAGGGAGGAAGAGCAGGTGGAGGAAAGGGAGGAAGAGCAGGTGGAGGATAGGGAGGAAGAGCAGGTGAAGGAAAGGAGGAAGAGCAGGTGGGAGGAAAGGGAGGAAGAGAGCAGGTGGAGGAAAGGGAGGAAGAGCAGGTGGAGGAAAGGGAGGAAGAGCAGAGTGGAGGATAGGGAGGAAGAGCAAAGGTGAAGGAAAGGGAGGAAGAGCGAGGTGGAGGAAAGGGAGGAAGAGCAGGTGGAGGGCTGGGATTAATAAGTCCATGCGAAATCGTGAAGAGATTGATAATACATGCGAAGAAACCGTCTCGTTCCCGTGCACTTTGCGTTACACGGCGACCGCTCTAACCGGTTGATTCTCGTGTTCCTGCATACCTCTCTATTAGTTGTGCTTGTCATACGTCGTGGTGGTTTGTTTGACTATAATATTTTAATTACCGATTTGTTAATCGTCTCTCTTATGGGACTGCTCTTCTTCTTACTGTCAGGTAACTGTTGCATTGCAGCCAATTGATCAGAAATGCATAACATAACTTCTGTGCTGAGTGGTGGATGACCTAGCTCGAGGGACGACAAGGATGCCATTGGCATCCGAGCGGAGGGACCTACGACCAGGAATAGATGAGGCAGAGATATACAAGGGTCTCAGACCGGGTTGAAATAGGGCAATTTGCATAGGAGCTATATAATGAGATAATTTTTATAAGTAATCAGTGCAGTGTGTCTCGTTTGTAGGCGGATGTAAGGCCTAACTTTGCGATGCCACCGATCAGACAAACATACATTATTTTATAACAGACTACAATTTCGATCTATTTATTCGATTGTTAGACACCTTTAAAACACTGGCATTGTACACAATTTAAACGTCCACACGGCTAATTGCATCTACTTCTTGTAAACTTTTATTGTGCAATCGTAAGTCTGAAAAGTCGTCGTTAGTGGCAGGCATAAGATGTCGCCATCCAATTATAATAAATAAATAAATAAATAAATTTTCGTTACTATATTAACGCGGAGAGTTTGGGTTCGACCCCCTCTTCCCTGAAACAGTTACTGTTCAGGGCAATCGATTGATGCTTCGTCAGTTAAATCGGCAGAAATTAGTTTGCCTTAAAACAGCTTTTAACTCCCATTTGGTTAGTTAGTTGCTGTCTTAACGACATTCTGTCATAACAAAGATGGGTACTTGTCGGTTAATTCACCGCCACACGTTTCCTCTCTGTACCTTGTCGGTTAGTTCACTTCCACATTCCCATATATTTACGCACTGTTTTCTTTTAATTATAACTATTCTCATGAAAGCGAAGTTAAGAAACATTTATACCATGCAGATGGTTGTACTTCCGAGCCAAATTAAGCTGGTGGCCAAAAGACAGCAATATCTTGCAGGATGGTATTGAAAGCGTTTCGATTGCGCCACATGAATTCGCACATGGACGAATCAAGCATGTTGGTTCAATGGGGTTAATTAACCGACAAGACGAGACCGCTGTACAGGAATGTCTTCGCGACAGTTAATATATGTCTTCTAATGACGACACTAACCCTAACCCTGACCCTAACCGACCCTCACGACTTGAAGTTTTATAGTCCATATCGGTTACGTTCAGGTTATGCGTCGTTACGCGCCGTGAGGGTCGGTTAGGGTCAGGGTTAGGGTTAGTGTCGTCCATGTTTTCTAATGCCGAAACGGTACTTAAAAGGAAAGAAACGCGTAAACATTTATAGTTGCCATTGAAGTAATTATGGAGTTGAACTAATTTTTCAATGTTAAATTTCGTATAGTGGGTTTATGTGTGTGGCGGTGAATTAACCGACAAGTACCCAAAGATGATTAGCGTCCTCCTCCTCCTTTCTCCAGGCTTGGGACTGGTACTTCCACAGACAGGAACATGGCTGAGTTCTAACGCCATTTGATTTATCCAGTGGTTAACGACATCTCATGACAGCAAAGGCCGCTGACAGAAATTATTTTTCAACAGTTATCACCATTTGCGTATTATTAGGACAATGACTATCTCTGCAATTTGAGGAAGATAGGGAAATGCAACTTCGATTGAACAGAAGTGACTTATATATTCTCCGTGACATGCGTTTTAAAGGTGTCTAAATGTTTACCAGAAAAGTTCGTCGTAATGAGTGTATTCTTACTATGCAAATTTGATCTTAATTCAAGCGCATAATAAATGTAATATATTTATTATTATTATTGTGTTCGGCAGCATTGCATTGCTGTGAATGACAATAACAGCTGTAGCAGTACCAATAGCAGTTCCAATAGCAATAGCAATGGCACTAATGATAGTAATAATAAAAATAATAAAAAAATAATGATTATAATTATGATAATGATAATTGTAATAATAATAATAATTTGTAATTTATTATTTTTGCTTGGCGTCATCTTATGCCTGCCGTTTGTGTCGAACTTACAGTTTCTGTTGAAAAAGAGTTGATTCGATGGACGGATCCAGGGTTTAACGGCAGCTTATGACAACATAGGCCGTTGCGCCGACAAAGATTTTCTTGCATCGATCGCCTGATTGTACTTATATTGTATTGTATTGTATTTAGAAATTTATAAAGCGCTTCACACAGTAATACCCAATCAGTACCCAGGGCGAAGAACTCAATCAATACCCAGTGCGAAGAACTCTGCGAAAAAAGAAACGTCTTAAGACAACGAGAAGAGGCTGAAATACCACCAGTTAAGATCACAGTCGAATGGTAGAGGGAAGGTCATTCCAGAGCATAGGACCAACAGATGCATAAGAGCGATGCTGGGCAGTAGCAGTCCGCGACCGAGGTACGAGAAGGTCATGCCGGTCTAAGGAGCGGAGTGAGCGACCAGAGGCAGCCGAAAGGGGTCGGAAAATTGAATCACAAAGATAGCGAGGGGCCAGATGTAAGAAATGGAATTTTGAACCGAATTCGGGCGATGAGGGGAAGCCAATGTAAATGCTCCGTCGTGAAGGTCGAAATGTGAGAGAAGCGAGGAAGACAGGCTTATAGACCGAATACTCTACTTAAAAGAGGTGTATAATTATTTTGAACATTTCTCATCGTTCCTATGACATAATGCCGTCGGATGGATCGAGAGTGGGATATTCTTTTTGCAAAAGACTCAAAGTATGCTTTTCCTGGCGTAAGATTAGCATTGCGAAAATTTTCAGTGGAATTGTCGTGTTGGTGCTAGTAGTAGCAGTAGTAGCAGTAGCAGTAGCGGTAGCGGTAGTAGTAGCAGTAGTAGTAGTGGTAGTAGTAGTAGTAGTAGTAGTAGTAGTAGTAGTAGTAGTAGTAGTAGTAGTAGTAGTAGTATTAGTAGTAGTAGTAATAGTAGTAGTCGTAGTAGTAGTAAAAGTAGTAGTAGTAGTAGTAGTAGTAGTAGTATTAGTAGTAGTAGTAGTAGTAGTAGTAGTAGTAGTAGTAGTAGTAGTAGTAGTAGTAGTAGTAGTAGTAGTAGTAGTAGTTGTGGTGATAGCAGCAGCAGCAGCAGTAAGGTTAACGACACTGTAATTACAAAGATCGTCGCCCACCAGACTTGGAACTGCCACTGCCCGGTTTTAAGCCTTGCGTCGGCGGAGTCATGACCTTAAGACTACACACACAGTTTTGAAATAAATTTGCCGCTAGAATAGTTTTGTAGTTTCTACGATTCTACAAGCCATGACTTTCACCATTGCTTAAAACCTATTAACACTACTGGATTGGATCCAGAGTTTAACGGCAGCTTTTGACAACATAGGCCGTTGCCGACGACAAAGATTATTTTTGGTATATTACAGCTTTATGTATAATTAACGCATCCCGTTACATCCTTCTTATTAACGTGATTCTTAATGTCCTTCCTATTTATACAAATGGAAATTTTTTTACCGAGGTGACTTATCAACTAAATTTCATTTGCTTATAGACTGAAGAATTCTTTAAGAAAGGTGTTGGAGAAACTGCTTATCTTATTTTCTATAGATAATATTCATTATGATGACGATGACAATGACGACGACGACGACGACGACAATGATGATGAAAACCTCGTACGAGGGCATGTACTCACCCACCTTCCGCTTTCACAACCGAAACTGGAATGGCTGCTATACGATGTTCCTCTCAGTAGCGCGCTGAACCCAAAACCTGACGATTGGAGGCTATCAGACAAATCGTTGGCGCTGGCGCATCGCATCTCAAATTCCGACTAAGGAAATAAATAAGAAGAAATATGCATTAATAAATAAAAAATATTTAAGATACCACTGTTATCATAAATCAATCAATATACATAAAAGAAGAAAGGAATAAGTATGGATCAATGGTCCCTCTTGTAAGATATAAATAATAAATAAATCAATTTAGGCTACTCCTGTTTCCGTAAATTAATTAAAAAACGTCTAAGAAAATGTGGAAAATTAATTAATGTACCATATTTAGGTCACCGATCGGCGCCACTGCTTTTCCGGTAATTTATAGAGCGCCACTACCCTCGGGTAGGTACACACTAGGGCCGTGGTCTGAACGATTGCACCCTAGAGGCCGTGGTCTGACCGATTGGTGGTTTGACAGTGGTGGTCGTAGGGGGGGACAGAACCCCTTTCTGGGAGAAATAATATTTTGCCAAGTTTGATTAAATACGCACTAATACGAATTCGTTCCATCGACGATTTTAACAAAAACATTTGCTGAGCGAATCGAAGGCTTCAAGACACCTGTCCGATGCACTGGTCCTCTCCGTCGGCGGACGAACGAGACAATAGCACCGCGTGGGTAGGATATTTGGTTAGCGTTATTGGAGATGTATGCTATGGACGGACGTTTGCATTTCCTTGTTAGGTTGCGAAAAGTTTTCTAAAGAGATTGTGTTGTAATATAAATCACTAGAAATAACAAAAATAATAGCATTAATATTATCCCCAACACCTTTCTTAAGTTCTTCAGTCGTCTATGAGTAAATGAAATTTAGTCATTTAGACACCTCTTTAGAAGACGAAATATTTCTATAAATAAAAGGGTACTCAGTCGATTTGTAAATAAGGAAGTCAGTCATTCCTATGAAACGAAAAGCCAAATTTTCGAAGGTGAATAATTGTATCATAGATCTGTCGAAATAGCAGATTACGAAATGCATTCTCCAACGCATTTCTTAAGTTATTCCATAGTCTAAAAGTAAATTAAATTCAGTAGCTTAGACACCTCCGTAAAAGTCATTTTATTTCTATAAATATGAAGGAAATCAAAAATGCGCAACTTCAAATAATAAAAGTTGGCTCGTTATCTTGTAACCTGATGTGATGAGCTTTGCATACATGTGATGTCACACTATGTTATGCTATTTTAGCATGTTAAGTTCTGTTTGTACATTATCACGTTGGTTTGTAATCCTTGTGTAATGCACTGCTTTGCTGTGCTTCATTTTGTGATGTTACTGTATCTATATGTTACATTTTGTAATGCTACAGTTTGCTATGTTTTCTTATGTTAAATTTTGTTACGTTATCTTATATACTATTTTGTATGTTCTCCAATGTTGTTATCTTTTTATGTTATCTAATGTCACGTTCTTGTTTGACTATGTCTTGTTTGACTATGTTCAGTCGTACGTTACTGACTCTTACCACGTTGGATGTGGTTTATTCCTTCCGCTTAAAGGAAGCCCCGTTAAATAATGACAGATGAAATGAACTGGCCTTAGGCAGCAGTCGTTCCACCCTCTTCCCTCATCGCTCCCCACCCCTCTCCCAATTCCTTTCGCTTCCTTCAATTCCCTCCCTTGGCTTCCCATCCTGTCGCACGCGAGAGGGCTTCCTGACAACTCGATCGGACCGACCCCTACCGACCTCGGTAAATAGTAATATCCGACGTCATATCCGGTCTGCCGCTGAGACTGCCGGGTAAATCGGTTATCTTAATAAGGGAAGGAGAAAGCGAAGAAAATGTTACACAATGCAAGACAAACAGAAATAATTGGTAGAATTTCGAGCTTAACGCTTCGGTTAACTTATGTCCCTTTCTGTCTATCTAGAGCAGTGCTGTCCAACCCGCGGCCCGCGGGCACAATGCGGCCCGCGAGCTGATTCTAAGTGGCCCACCCGAGGTGGGTAAATATTTAAATTTCTGTAAAAATGAAGTTAAAGATAAAGTCACTGGCCTACTTCAAGCTACTTGTATAGCTATTTGTTCGTAACTTGGCTTATTATTTGAAAATGTGAACACACAATCCATATCCCAGGACGCATTCATAGGATAACCCCCATAATTAATTTTAATACAGTTAATATTGTTTCAATAAATGTAGTAATTGCTTTTGAGTTGACTGGTGCGGCCCTCGGCTTCAAGAAAAACTTCTTCGGTGGCCCGCGGTGTCAAAAGGTTGGACAGCACTGATCTAGAGTTTCATTGGGAACGGATGGAAAGATGTGTGACTGATTTGAAAGCGTTTGGTTATGTCCTTATAAGTAGCAGTTGTATGGGTGGCGGTTGTAATGGATGTGGTGTTTGAGGTGGTGGTCGTAGAAGTGGCAGTGATAATGGTGATAGTAGTGATATTTGTAATCCATTTAATAGTGGTAGTAGTAGTAGTAGTAGTAGTAGTAGTAGTAGTAGTAGCAGCAGCAGCAGCAGCAGCAGCAGCAACAGCAGCAGCAACAGCAGCAGCAGCAGCAGCAGCAGCAGCAGTAGCAGCAGCAGCAGCAGCAGCAGCAGCAGCAGCAACAGCAGAAGCAACAGTAGCAGCAGTAGTAGCAGCAGCAGCAGCAGCGTTAGTAGAGGTAGTAGTAGTAATAACAATGACAATGACAATGACAATGACAATAACAATAATAGCAATAATAATAATAGCAATAATAATAATAGCAATAATGATAATAATTTTTAGAGGCACCTTCTCACCGTACCCCGGGGACCACGTACTCCAAGCTTGACAACATTGAGTTTCATAGAGCCTGAGGGATTTTCTTTACCTCGGGCGAGTTACCAAAATATAATGTATGTATTTTTTACTATGTCTGATCACTTGTTATAGCTCCCCTTCAAGATTTCTACTCAGAGGCGCTCCCGACTACAGCGCGGACACTGAATCGGAGTTTCACGCCGAAGCGCATGAGCAATTGCGAGTGAAGAAGGACTTGACCAGGGTCCCTACGCAGCGGCTTTGAGGTGGATTCGAACCCGCAACCCTCCGGCTGCAAGGCACCGAACATACCTAAGTTCTTTGACCAAGAACTTAGTCTTTCTCAACATGTGAACTTGATCTCTCGAAGCTGTTATTACCAGCTTCGCCAGCTCCGAGTGATTTCTCGCTCTCTTTCTCATGACGCACTAGTGGTTCTTGTGAATGCTATCGTTACTAGTCGAATTGACCACTGTTGCTCGATCCTTGTTGGCCTCCCCCTTGGGGTTCTTGGGCGACTAGATCGAGTTCTGCGCTCGGCTGCTAGGCTCATTGGGCGAATTCCCAAATTCGGCTCTGTGTCTGCCTACAGGCTACATGCGCGATGTGTTGCATTGGTTACCTGTGCCCCAACGGATCCCATACCGGGTTGCTGCGTTGGTTTCACGTTGCATCCTTGGCTGTGCTCCATCTTACCTGCGCGATCTCTGCCGCCCAGTGTTCGACGTTGTAGCGCGTCGGGCGCTTCGCTCCGCGACGATGAGCCAACTTCTGGTTCCCCGGGCTCGTTTGACTGCTAGGCAGTGCCGAGCTTTCTCGGTTGTAGGCCCCTCCATCTGGAATGGCCTACCATCGGAGCTGCGCTTGCTGCCTTTGACTGATCAAACTGGTTTTTATAAATCACTCAAGTCTTTTTTCTTTTGCCGTGGCTGGACTGGGAGCGCCTCTGAGTAGATTTCTTGAAGGGGCGCTATATAAAATCTCAAGAATGAATGAATGAATGAATACCCCTACACCACCGGGCCCCATAATACAGTAATAATAATAATAATAATAATAATAATAATAATAATAATAATAATAATAATAATGATAATAATAATAATAATAATAATAATAATAATAATAATAATAATAATAATAATAATAATAATAAAAATAATAATAATAATAAAATAATAATAATAATAATAATTATAATGATTATACAGACACCTTTGAAATGTTATCATACAATTCTACATAAATATGGTCATCAAATATTGCCCGCTGATAAATGTCAGAAAATTGAGTCTAAAAGACAACGAAGAAGAAAAAAATTATGGATAAAACAAAAGCTCCTCCTCCTCCTCCTCCTCCGCCTCCTCCTCCTCCTCCTCCTCCGCTCTCCCCTTCCTCCTCTTCGTCGTCCACGTGATCAGGTGTTCGGTGGAGCGTGTCCTTCACCTGCCAATAGCGTCTCTTCAATGAACCGTGAGAGTGAGAGAGAGAGAGAGAGAGAGAGAGAGAGAGAGAGAGAGAGAGAGAGAGAGAGAGAGAGAGATGTGGAGAGAGTGCGAGTGAGCGTGCCAACGAGATAGAAGAATGTACGCTGTATTATACGGTCGATTAAACGCGACTGTTCTACGCTCAGACGAGACTTCAACATTATAGGCTAATGGTCTAAGCGTGTTACTCGCAACAGCCCACGAACGACCGACCGACCGACCGACGACCGACCGACCGACCGACGGACCGACGGACCGACGACCGACCGACGGGCAAGGAGGCCTCGTCCCTACGTCCGCCCGTTCCTCTCGGCCGCTGGCTCGTCGCCAAGACCCGATTGCTACCATCGTCCTACGTCGCTGTTAAGACTATTCGGGACCAAGGCCATAGTAGTTCCCAGGAAAAGTGTGATTGGTTCGTGATGGCGTTAGTTAGCTGTTTGATGTGAAGAGCGGTCTCTTTGAAACCTCTTTTAGGTTTTCAATTCTCTTATAAGTATGTGCAGAGAAAGAAATGTCGTACTAAGAGCTGTAATATGCCAAAAAATAATCTTTGTAGTAGACGCCTTAGCTATCAGCCTGATAACAAAAACTCTTTGATTTTGTCTCTACTAAAAGTATGAACACAGAATTTGAAACCAATTGTTACCCGGATAAAAATTCTGATAATGTTAGTTTTAACTTCGGTTTCCAGTCTGTTTGTTTAAAATCAAATCGGCTGCTATAAAATTAAAGCCTATAGTGGATTGCAGACAATCAGCGACCGTGTCTCGTACTTATATAACGGCTTAAGAAAGCGTTTTAAAGGTGTCTAAAGATAACGCCCTAACCAATCGGTCACTGTGTACCATTTACTTTTTGCGTGTCACTTTCGTGGCTCCGTTGATCAGCCGCGTTTTGTTATTATTGACAAAAGCGCCTCTGTCGACGAGATCGGACCATATTGGACAATCTCCAACAATTATTGAGAGCATTGACACATCTCTCCCTACTACGCCTCGGATCCGGCCAACATTGCGACGCTAGATGTTCTCAGTAAGTAAGTTAGTCAGGCATTCAATTAATCGTGTCATATAGCCGGCAAGCACATAGGTTGGTAAGTGTGTGGGTAAGTAATAAGTAGGCAGGCAGGCATATAGGTTATTATTGCGTTAGTAGCAAACCAGGTAATGCATTTGGGACACGGTACCTGATTGCATACAGCGGGTTCGCCTTGTAATGCTGAGAGAACGGGTTCGATCCTTCTCCCCCGAGACGGTCACTGTGTAGGGACCTTGAGCAAGTCCTTCACTCACAATTGCTCAGAGCCATCAACTGATGCTTCGTCATAAGATGGTGATGCTTAGTTAACGAATGAGAGCGGCAGTTATTGTATCATTTATATTTTATCTGATATAGCTTAATGCATTTCATTGATTTCCAAAATAAAATTAATCTGTGTCCAGGAGAGAACGGTTAAAGGTGGTTCTGCCGCATTTATATAGCAATCTTAAATTTCTTGAAAAAGGTGTTTAACGAACTGCGCTACCGTTTAGTAGTATCGCTTGTTTAACTTCAAACCTTTCCAAATGAAGAACGTTTAACATAACAACAGTCCAACTATTTGTCTCGCTATTTAAAATCGTGATGTAAACGGACCTATTCAAATTGTATTTCGATAGAATCCGCCTATTTGCAAAGTAAATAGTAAACCGCGAATAGAATAAATTTTAACTTTAGCCAAGTGCTCTTGTAAAGAAAATTTTTAAACAGTCTTTTAAGCTAACCCTAAGGCAGTCATGAATATGAAGGTTTGCGACTACATTTTCTTAGACTCGACAAATGTGGGGAGTGTCCAATCTTCCCCTCACAGTGTCATCTTCCCACCGACAGTGTTCGGTCAATGTACGTCATAAGATAGTAATGCTTAATTAATTAATGATAGTGGTAGTTATTATATAATTTATTATTTCACCAGATATAGTTTAATGCATTTGATTGATTTTTAACATGAATAGCCTGCCCTGCAAGTGAAAACGCGCTTAGGATGTTCTGCCGTGTTTATATAGTAACTGTACAGCTCTTTAAAAAGGTGTTTAATTAATTGCGCTGCCTTTTAGAATAATCGCATGTTTAAAATCAAACCTTTTCAAAATGAGGAACGATTAACATGACAACAATGCAACTGAATTTAACACAACTTAACTCTTCTAGCAAGACGATAATAAATGCGTATATTAATAAACCAATCAAGTCGTCGAAGATCAAATGAGAGTCCACAGTCTTTTTAGGCAGTATTACATTCGGTAATAAGTAAGTAAGTAAGTAAGTAAGAATGTCCTTTAATTAACCAATTGCTAACTTGTTAAACAGTAAAATTATTGAACGTTGATAGTATTTCAAAAGCTCAACACAATTTGCTCCACTATTTGAAGTAGTGATGTAAACGGATCTATTGAAACTAGTATTTGTTATTTATTACAAAATAACTGGTAAACCGCGACTAGAATAAATTTAAACTTTAGCCAAGTGCTCTTGTGGAGACATTTTGAGCAGTCTTTTAAGCTAGCCCTCAGTCAGCCATGCGCATGAAGGTTTGCGACTACATTTTCTTAGCCTTAGCACATGTGGGCGGGTGTCCAATCTTCGAACTCATAGTGTCATCTTCCCACCGACAGTGTACGGTCAATGTACTCATTACATCTCAGTTGGCGAGGGGCGCAGGTGCAGTAGAAATGTCGAACCAAATTTCTGACCTAGCTGAGATTTGAATCCCGACCTCACTTTTGACAGTCCAGCACGCTAGCCTCTACACTATCGAGCACCACTGATAGACTATTTACTATTAAGTAATGCAGCACCAATTTCCACCAGGAAAAGGAATTGCAACTGAAGGAATTTCCAACAGGAGAAATAGCCACAGAACTATCGGGAGAAAAATAAATTACCAGGTGAAGTAAATGACCACAGAAGATAATAAACAGTGAACCAAATTTCCAAGTTGACATAATGAGGACGAAAAATTACTCAAATAACAAATCACACAGCGCAGTTGTTCTACTGGTACCAGTCCCAAGCGGAGAAAACAAAGAGGGCGACATGAATCACCCTTGTTGACGGACATGGCAGCCAGATGACTTTGCCATTATATTATACAAAAATCTTTCCAATATGACATTTAATACACCTCTTTTAGACCAGTTACACTTCCTATATATTCCTGGCGTGTTAACTGGATGATTTATGTCTTATAATGTTTTGGCTGACCTCCTCCACACGTTTAATTAATGTTAAGTAATTTCTGCTTAACTCCGTCAGTTCTCTCATTATGGTTGTGCTAGCCCCAAAGCTGGATAAAGGAGGAGGGCGACGCCACCCATCTTCGTTATGACACAGTGCAGTTAAACATCAATAATAGTAACCAATGAAGCTGGGTCATATCTAATCTAATCTAATCTAATCTAATCTAATCTAATCTAATCTAATCTATTATAATCTAATCTAATCTAAAGATGTAATATGCCAAAAATTGTTCCTGTCGACGTCAACGGCCTTTGTTGCCACAAGATGTCGTTAAACTCTATATCCATCCATTCGAAACTTCATCATATCTAACTCCGTCACTGCCAATATCTGTTAGTGCCAGTCCCAAGCCTTGGAAAGGAGGAAAATGGCCCTTTTAGCCACAGAATGTCGCTAAACACTGCAGCGTATGACTTCATAGTATCTATGCTACGATGAAAGCAATAGAGCAAATTGTATTGAAATTTCAACACCTTTTTAACACGTAAAAAGTTGTAATAAATAGGCTTGACGTGTTTAAGAGCTGTATTATGCCAAAAACTAATCTTTGTCGGCGGCAACGGCCTATGTAGTCATAAGCTGCCGTTAAACTGTGGATCCAATCCAAGAGCTGTAATATGCCAAAACTAATCTTTGCCGGCGGCAACGGCCAATGTTGTCATAAGCTGCCGTTAAACTGGGAAACCAACCAACCAACTGTGGATAAATAAAAAATAAATTGGGATATTAAAATCATCTTTATACAGCGAAGGATCTATTGCGAAAAATTTTACCAACCGACATCAGAAATCAAATATCTTATAACTATTGGATCCAGTCTTATATAATAAGAACGACGTCGCAAACCAGTGACCATCTTCAGCATCGCACAGCGTCGTTAAACATTCACTACATTAAACTTTAGTTCACGAATTATTCAGTTGACATCAACGACCCTAACTGCTACAACTCAATCTAGAAGTTTTGCTTATGTTGCCACTCTAGTTGAAACCGCCTTCCGCAGGAACTGCGGCTTGAGCTCCTCAGTCGTTCTCTTCCTCTGTTCCGGGAAACTCCCGAAGTCTATTTTATTTGCAAATGAGAGAAGTGACTTGGGTCGGAAGCACCTCGAATCGCTGAGTGGCGCTATATAAATGTCCGATTACAATTACAATTCCAGTTACCTTTTCAACAGGTGTTTCTGTTTAACTCATCGTCGGATGGATGGATCCACTGTTTAACGACATCTTATGGTAACAAAGGCGGTTGACGTCGATAGAATATAATTATTTCGAGCAGTTCTTACTGTTCCTATAAGATCATGCAGACACAGAACGCAATCAAACATAATACTTTTCGCATCGTGTAATAACCTTATATAGCTTTGTTTAATAACATTTTAAAGGTGTCTAAAGAAGGCTATCTGAAAATGGTCTAACTGTCGTATGCTCACTTAACAATACTTGAAAGCGTTTTAAAGGTGTCTAAATCTGTTGCTCTAGCCAATCGTTTACTGCGTACTATTTAGTCTTTCCGTCTCTCTTTCGCGGCTCCGTAGATCAGAAGCGTTTTTGCTATTATTGACGCAAGCGCCTCTGTCGACGAGATCTGACAATATTTCACAATCTCCTATAATTATTGAGAGCATTGACACATCTCTCCATACTACGCCTATAATCCGGTCCCCATTTAAACGCTAGGTGTCGCTAAAAGCAGGCTCTCTGGTCCTCCCTAGTGGTCAGTAAGTAAGTTATTCAGGCTATCAGTCATTCAAGTCATTTTGCCACTAGGCATATGGGTTGGTAAGTCTGTAATAACAAAGCAGGTAAAGCTTGTGGGACACGATAGCCGATTGGTTAGAGCTCTCGCCTTGCAACACTGAGCATACGGGTTCGATCGTCCTCCCTGAGACGGTTACTGTGTATGGACCTTGAGCAAGTTCTTCACTCACAATTGCTCAGCGCCTTCGACTGATGCTTGGCCATTAGATAGTGGCGTTTAATAAATTAATGACAATGGCAGTAATTATATTTTTATATTATATTGTTTCACCTGATATAGATTCGTGATTTTCTTTGATTTGTACAGAAAAGTGAGATCTGCGCTCTTATTTTCTGCCATCCTTATATAGTATTGTCAAATGGCTTGAAAAAGGTGTTTGAGGAATTGCGCTACCGCTTGGTGGTATTGACTGTTTAACATCAAAATTTTCAAATGATGAACGATTAACATAGCAACTGGACTTTAATACAACTGACTGAGAATGAAAGAACACAAAAACTTTACAAGCAAGAAGATAAATAAGTCCTTTGCTTAATTCATTCATTAATTCGTGGAAGATTAATTAATTAAATGCTTTGTTCGTTCAAATAAGTGTCCACAGACTCTTAGAAAGCTTAATATTCGACACTAATTAAATAGTAAATACAATATAAATAGTATTCCAGGGGTTCAAAACTTTTTGCATTACTATCAAAAATAGTACTGTAAATATACCTTGTGAACTAGTACTTAAATAGTA
The DNA here is from genome assembly GCA_020284085.1 of Aporrectodea caliginosa. Classification (NCBI taxonomy): domain Eukaryota; kingdom Metazoa; phylum Annelida; class Clitellata; order Crassiclitellata; family Lumbricidae; genus Aporrectodea; species Aporrectodea caliginosa. The sequence goes on along the minus strand of JACEVL010000123.1, from coordinate 1,857,950 downwards.
TATACCTATTTAGTATTTTTATTAGAAAGGAAAGAGTAAACCACAAGTGAAATGAATAGAAATATATCTTCTGCTCGAAATAGTCCAGTAGTGTAGAGAGAATATTTACTGTTTAGTAATGCGACAGTAATTCCTACATAAAAATGAGTTGGTAGGTAGGTAGTTTCAGTTTAACAATACTGTGTGATAATAAAGATCATTAGTGTCGCCCTCCTCCTTTGTCTATGGCTGGGACTGGCACTGACAAAGTACGTACGATCAGTGACGGAGGTGTAAAAATTATTTAAGGTAACTGGCGCGTTTATATAGTAATGCTAAAAATCTTTTAATGGGTGTCTATCTGATAGTGGATATCAGAGCCAGTCCTAAGCCTGGAACTCTCTTTAAGGGAGAAGCGCGAAGGTCGAACGGATGGGTGCAGATACTCCGTTCGTAAAGAAAACATTCTGATGATAATGATATATAAATATTAGGATAAATTTTAATTTTCTATCTTAAGCCATAGCAGCCGATGGACCATGAGTCACCATGACAGCTTCTATCATGCGCCGTGACCCCCGAGGTCAGTAAGGGTGGCGCCCTCTGCCAACCAACTGCCTCCTCCTCCTCCTCCTCGTCCTCGTCAACATCCTCCTCGTGGCAATAACGGATCTCTGATTGCTCTGACTGAACTTTAACCCTGGGACGGAACATGCAAAGATTTCGCTTTGACGATTGATCAATTCAAGATGTCGCTTTTCTCAGCCTACAGTGTTGTTTTATGTCGGGCGCTACATAAATGCCATGTGCGTCGATACCTGAGGAACAGAGGAAATTTTTTTCCAAAGTTGGTGAGAATAAACCCTACAGATAATTGGCACATCCGTCCCTTTTAGCTAGGCTTGAGACTAGTACCTCGCGAGTAGTAACGTTCAGTGTTTAGCATCTTATGGCCGCCAGGGCCGTCAACGTCGACTGTGCCAAGCTTATCCAAGATGTCATAACATGTTGCAAACCGACGTCATTTCAATCATATATAATGTCAGATGAATATGCTATAAAGGTGTTTAATACCATCCATTACTTATGTCCTACTCTGTTCCTATAAGAAGATCCGTATGTTAAACGTTAACGCTGATGAGACGTGCCCTTATATAGCGTTAGATGATTGTGTCAAAAAGGTGTTTAACCATAACTGCTTTGTTCGTTTCTTTAGTAAATCCGCAATCACGCACGTCTCAATAAGGTTATTGGATGAACCCAGAGCATAGCGACATCTTATGGCGACAGAGGTCGTTGACGTCGACAGAAATTATTTTCACACAGTTCTCACCGTTCGTATATGGCATAATATTTCATTCATTCATTCATTCATTCAGAGCATTTATATAGCGCCCCTTCAAGAAACTACTCAGGAGCGCTCCCGGCCCAGCCACGACTAAAGAAAAAAAGACTTGAGGGACTTGTACAACCCTGTCAGATGGCTTACAAGTATTATTATTCCAAAGTTAAACGACATCTAATAGCTGCTGTCGCCGTTGACGTGTAAAAAGTAATTGGTTGGTTGGTTACTTGTTGTTTAAAGACACTGTGTCAAAACCAAGATGATTACAAGCGTTGCTCTCCTCATTCTCTAGACTTTTGACTGGCATTTCCACAGTTACGGTAGTGTTGGAGTTATACTTCATAGTCCACTCTAATCATCTTTGCTATGAAACATGTATAGTTAAACAGAAACTGATCAACCATCAAATGGCAACTGAAAACGCTTCTGGTCCGTATATCCATCTCATGGTAAAACCAGATTGACAATTTTCTTTTCGTATACGCTACGTGTGTATAATTTATGTACATATTTCTTAACGAGGCATTTATTCATTCATTCATTCATTTCAGATATTTATATAGCGCCCCTTCAAGATTTCTACTCAGAGGCGCTCCCGACTACAGCGCGGACACTAAATCGGAGTTTCACGCCGAAGCGCATGAGCAATTGTGAGTGAAGGACTTGCCCAGGGTCCCTACCCGGCATAGGCTGTTACCTTAGAACAAATAACGTATTTTTAAGTACAAATACCTTGAAATTGGTTGGTTAGTTACTCTTTGACGACACTATACTGTGTCATAACAAAGATGATCAACGTCGCCCTCCTCCTTTCTCTAGGATTGGGACTAGCACAACCAGAACAGTTTTATTTATCTAAGTTTAACGACGGTAGCAATAATGTAATAGTCGTACAGCCCAGTGAGAAGCGTAGCTAACTTTTATAATTATAGCTTCAGATGAATGCGTATAGCGTTAACCAATACTAATGACATCGTTTGTTTCGATTAGGGCAGCGAATATACAAAACACTTATGCGTGGCTTTATATATGATCAGTTATTTCTATTATAAAGGTGTTTAGCTTCAACCATTACACATGACGTCGTTTGTCCCTATTTAAACTCAGCAACTGAATATTTCGTACCAATGACTGAAGCAGATCACAAGTCATGTAAAAAATTTAGTGACTTTAAACCGAGCGTTAAAAAGAAATACTTTCCTTCTTCCCTTGGGTAAACTTCTGGAAAGTTTCCCGCAACGATTCAACCTGGGACTATTATTACTGACGGGATACGCAGCGGCAATATGTCAGCCAATCAGAGATCGTCTTTTCTGAAACATCGCGGGCGATGTATGTGACCATCTGTTTTTAGATTACACTGTCATCCGGGCACTCAGCAGGATAAATACTCTCGACGGAGCAAACGCAAACAAAGCCAAATGAATCATTCTCGACGTTGTTTTAGTAATTTACAAGATACATACGTTGCAAATATTTTTATTGAATTAAGTCGCTTTCGTTTCGTAACGACAATCGTCCAGAAAAGAAACGGGACTAAAAATGATCTGACCTGCAAAGGTCCCGGATGTAAAATCAGAGTCACAGACATAATCTAGGTCAATGACCCAATTTTCGTCCGTTTCGAATCCCTTCAGTTATAATAATCCCAGATTCAACTCTCTCGTGGCGACGAATAGCGGAATTTATTCAAAGCGGGAACTGCATTAAACGCCCGATATTTCATCCAGCGCTATAAAACCCCGGTCGCTTATCTAAACGGGAGCACATATTCATACGCATGCCATGAGCCCAACACATAACCGGTCGCAATGGAAACATAATGGGTCGTTTGAAGACACAAAATGGCGTCTTTAGTGTCACAAAATGGCGATACGATTGGCTTCAGTCGCCAGCGAAATATGTATCTATGGCGCAACCTCTGACCCCCGATGGAAGGCCGGATAAACGTGGTTACACTGGAGAGAGGTCGCAGATGTTATGCTATTGCCTGTGTGTTATGAAGGGGTACGGAGTAAATTAAGTGAAATCAGGCCCGCCGAAAGCAGTCTCCGTGTAGCGTTGTGATATTATTGGTTCACGTGACCAGAGGCAGAAATTTATTTCTAAAGGCTAGGACCGTTTGTCAAGAAATCTGGCTTGACGTAAATTACAGGAGTAGAAATATGGGCGGATTGTCATTCTACTGTAAACTGAATAAAATATCGTTTCCTGTTAAAATTCTGATATGAAGACATAAGTTACGCAATTTCTCATTGGGTGTAATATCAGCGATGGGCAATTTGACACCTTCATTTTAAGAGATTTCATAGAGAAAGGTGTCTTGTCTTTGGACTGTAACGTATTACTTTTTGTTACCTTGTGTTTAAAGACGTTAGGTTTACCTTTCATCACTGAAAGCAAGACAATTACAAGATTAACAACCCAACGTTTTATATAGCACAGGAATAACCTTAAAAGAGGTATGAAAAAATTGCGCAAATGATGACAACAAAACAATAGAAATACTGCTTTAAAGGTGTCGAAATTTCAACCGCGTTGTTATCGCTTTGCGTTCAATAATGCTAATAAATGTGATTTCTAATAATAATTATAAATCACTCCTGTACCCAAGTATGCTCAAATTTAACGTATTTTAAGCGTATTTTCGTTGCTTTGTTTTTGCATTGTTTTGTGTTTAATTAAATTGTATTGCATTATTACAATATGGTTTTCTATTATATTTCACTTTCTTATAAAATATATTGTATTGCATTGTGTATTCTAATACGCCCTTAGCCAACCCCAGCACTTTATATAGTCCAATTGAGATCCTTTAAAGAGGTGTGGAGAAAGTGGGCACATATTACACATTTACGTTCTGTTTTTAAAAACGTTTCAGCATTGTATACGTTAGCGTGGAAATCGTTCGTCATTGGAAGTTCGTTTAGACTGGCGCTATACAAATTTTCAATTAAAATAATACAGAGATCTGACGACGGCAAATGATCAACGCTGAGGAAAAAATTCCGATGTGATGTTATAATAGGGATCATTTTGGAGATATTAGACACCTCCTTTAAGTAATTTATTGCTCTATATAAACTCTGTACTGAGACATTGTTGAGCTGTCGTTTAAGTGTATTGGATGCTGAAACAGTCTACGGGTAAAAGGCCGACTTTGTGAATTACCTATATCATTTAGTGTTTGTGCTGTTTTTATCAAATTTTTATTCAAAAAAAGTATAATGGTAAATAGTGAATGTTGTCACTAGATGACGTTAAACTGAAAATTAATAAATAATCACTTAAAAGAGTACAAGTAGAATAAGAATCTAACGTCATGATATTATTATAATTAAATTTGTATCGAATCATTTAATCACAGTGTGTGTATCACAGAAAGTAGGCTTAACCGATGCATTACTTTATGTCGTTTAACATTGAATTTTGTGACATTGTAAGGATTTATTTTGACACCTTTAAATGGTGTCGTTTTGGACGTTAAATTTCTCGTTTTCATTGTATGGTATACATTGTGAATTGTCGTCAACGGCCTTTGATGTCATAAGGCGACGTTAAACCTTTGATTAATAATAAGACAATTACAATACAGGGCCTGCTTTTGATTATTTCGGCATTCGTCTTAGACACCTTTAAACCGGTTTCACAAGTTGCAATAAGAATGGCAAACGTGATTCAATGCATTGAATCGGTTTTCCAGTTGCCCTATAATTGTCGTGTTGTAAGTTAGAAACTGTGTTTCTGAATGTTGAACTGATCACGATTTCGCTTTGGTACGCCATCAGTTGATGCTTTGTTCATTAGTCACCGGCGCCATAGAAGTTGGAAATTACAACTCTAATTAATAGCTGACGCCTGCAAACGATTTCCACACAATATTTTCTTTTTAGGAACACTTATACGAATATGTTGAGAAATGTCTGTATCCTTCCCAATAGCAAATCGATAACGATATTCTTCGGCGGAACTCTTTTCGCCATGGTCCCGATTTCGCCTCACACCGGACGAAAGATGAAGACGGCGTCGCATGTCACCGAAAATCGCTCGGAATGATGACGTAACCGCCGCAAGATGACAGACCGTTGACCTGGGGTCAGCGTTGGCGCAACGTAGTGGGGGAAAGGAGAACGACTCGATTCGTAGCGTCGTTAATTCGAAGCGCAGTCTATGAATTAATCTTCATTTTGCTGTCATCGTTGTTTGAACGTGGCTCCCTCTGACGATAGGTTTCAGACAAAAGCGATCGGACTAACGCCTTCTGGCGGTTGACGGAAGAACAACAATAAATCGTTTCTTTGTTGGTCGTGGATACAGTCACGTCCGACGTGAGCCTATACCTGGGACTAGAATCACGCCCGCCTCGCAATTGGTCACATGAATGTGTGTACCAGAAACGAGCCGACCGATAAACATTGCTGATTGCGGTGGAAGGTTGTTCACCGTGTTTTCTAAAGACGACTCTAACCCTAACCCTGACCCTAACCGACCCTCACGACGCCTAATCTGACCCTTAATGACCCTCACGACGCCTAATTTGACCCTAAACGACCCCACGAATCCTAACCCTGGCCCTAACCGACCCTCCAGATGTCCGCCATATCAAAATTCCACGGGAAGACAACAAGTTCACGTGACAGGCTTTAGCCAATAACGCGACGGGCGTGAAATAAATGTAACTGACTATTGTAGCATTTTAAACACCTTTTAAATGCCTTAGATAGACGCATCAAATAGCAAGTGTTGCGTCTGATATTTACGTCCAAGCCTCAATTATGGTTAACCGAAAAACGATTGCACAGATGATTATGACGATGATGACGACGCCGACGATGATAATATTAATAATACATACAATCATAGACTCCTGCATACATACATATATACATACACACATTGCATCCATACTCACTTAGAAATACACAAGTACACGTCATGTCGTTCATAAAGTAGCGATGACTTAAGCGATGGCATTGTGTTTGTTCAACGCTTTCGACGATCTCTCCAATAGAGGAGCTATATAAACCATCACGTTACGATACATTATACGACAGAAGACGATTTTCAAGTAGACAGTCTATAGAACAGAAAGCGAATATACTCGACAGCGATTAAGCGATCACACCTTCAACCACTCCGCTGCTGCCCTATTATAAATTAAAGAAAAGATATTATTATTACTACGCTGCTGCCCTAAGGTGGCACTAAAGGAACGGTGCCTGGGAAATGTATAGCCAACGGAAGACATTTCTAGAAGGAGAAATAGCCATCGAAACGAATTTATTCCAGGAGAAATAGCCAACGGAATCATCTGACCAACAGGAGAAAAATAAATTGCAAGGGTAGGAAAATGATTAGGCCTATAGGAACAAAATAGCTTTATGGCGAAGTTGACAACATAAGACCGAATATAACTCAAAGGACAAAAATGACTGAATGAATGAATGAGACAAAATAACCACAGAGCAAAATGAATGGACTAAAATAATAAGGAAAAGAATGACAATGGAAGAAAATGTGGGTACGCGTTAAGCGATAGAATTTGCTAGCGGTATAATGTGGGACAACTTAAACACCTTTATAATGCGTTCTTCTTTTGCTATATATACTAAGCGACCACATGGATCTACAAGTGGAATATTGTTTAGCGTTAAAAACTGAATTGGTATATAATTAACTCCTTTTTAAAGGTGTCAACTGCCCTTATCAGCGACAAGATGTCGTAAAACTGCTGAAATAATAATAAGACTGCAATTTGACCAAATAATTTCTATCGGAGACAATGACTGTTGTTGCCATAAGATGTTAAACTGTCGATTCTGAAACTCCATCACTACTAGTCCGTATTCATAATGGCAGGTAGTAAGTAAGTAAGTATATCCTTTATTGAGAAGAACTAGCAAACGCACAGAGCAGTACATGGCACAGCACAGTTCATGGCAAGATTAATACATTCAAGGTAGTGCCAGTCCAAAGACTGATGAAAGGAGGAGAGCAACGTCAACGGTCCTGGTAACCATAAGATGACGTTAAACAGTTGAAACTACAATTTGGAGCGAACGGACGTGAGCGTATTTAATGTGTAGGAGTAAATGAGGCCATGAGTAATGCCCGTCGCTAAACACCATTATAACATAGTCCGCTTACGCTAAATAAAATGCAAACAAATAGTGCATTATATTTTAGTAAAATCCGTGATTCATTCATTATAACAAAAGACCAGAAAATGCCTTAATAGCAACCGAAGAAGAAGCTTAGTTAATTAAGCTAGCCCTGAGGCAGACACGGGTATTAAGAGTTAGCGACTTCATTTTCTTGGCCTCATCATATAATATTATGAGGGCGGGTGGCCAGTCCTCTCCCTCGCCGTCTCATCTTAGCACCGATAGCGCACTGCCCAGCTGAGTTGGAGAAGGAGCAGAAATCTCGAACCAATTTCTGCCCTGGCGGAGGTTTGAAACCACGACCTCTCGTTTGACAGTCCTGCTAACCACTGCAATATCGAGTACAACTTATAGACTATTTACTACTAAGTTCAGTACCAATTTCAACGAAGAAAAGGAATTGCAACTTAAGGAGTTTAGAGCAGGAGAATGAGTAACAGAAGTCGGAACCAAATGACTATAGGCAGAAAAATGTGTTTTTTTGGCAAGTCGAAGAAAATTACCATAGATAGAGAAAGATGAACAGCTGAACCAAATGTTCAAGTTGACATAATGAGTCCGAAAAGTGACTCAAATAATAAACTAAGCAACGCAGTTGTTGAGTGGTGCCAGTCTCAAGCGTGGAAATAGTAGGATGGTGACGTTAATCACCTTTGTCAGCTGAATTGGCAGTTGGATGTCGTTGCAATGTGGATACAAGAAAGTTTCCGATTTGACATTTAAGACACCTCTTTTAAAGTAGTTCAGCCTCCTATACATAAACATAGCGTAATAGTTTGACGTTCCAGGTTGCGTTTGTCCACAACACCACTCGGTTTATTTCTGTTTAATGACGCCGGATCATACCTAATCTGATACAATATGATCTAATCAAATCTAATCTAATCTAATCTAATCTAATCTAATCTAATCTAATCTAATTTAATCTAATCTAATCTAATCTAATCTGATCCAATATGATCTAATCTAATCTAATCTAATCTGATCCAATATGATCCAATATGATCTAATCTAATCTGATCCGATCCGATCCGATCCAATCTAATCTAATCTAATCTAATCTAATCTAATCTAATCTAATCTAATCTAATCTAATCTAATCTAATCTAATCTAATCTAATCTAATCTAATCTAATCTAATCTATAGGCTGAATTATGCCAAAATAAATTCTGCCGACGTCAACAGCCTTTCTTGCCATAAGATGTCGTTAAATTCTGCATCCATCCGTTCAAGCCACTGCATAGCGACTCTGGACAAGTTGCTCACCCATTAATGTCTGAGGAAGGCAACGGGAAACCATCTTATTCATTCCCGAGGTGGCATCAAAAAAGGCCATTGTCTACCTGCCTTAGGGCGAAGAACTCATAATTATCAACATCTATGCTACGGTGAAAGCAGTGGAGGAAACTGTCTCGAAATTTAGACACCTTTTTAACGCGCGATTCGTTACGATAAATATGCGTGGCCGTTGAATATGATATTTTTAAATCCATCACGGTTGCCCTGAGTAGTTTTCTGAATAACATTGCCAGCAGACATCGGCCATCGAAGCCATAAGACGTTAAATTATTGATATTTTATTTTCAAATTTCAAATCCAGGTTCGCCAATAATTAGCGACAGATAAAGCTGTACAAATATTTCTACCAATCGATATCAACGACCTTTGATGGCATAAAACATCTATGAACTATAATTGGATACAGCTTGATTTCAAAAGAAGGACGTAGCTAACGAGCTACAGTATGACACAGCGTTGTTAAGCAGTAATTACATCCAACGTTATTTGATGAATATTCGGTTTAGTTTGACGTCAACGGCCCCAGTTGTTACTTCTCAATCCAGAAGTATTGCCTCTGTCGCCCCTCTCTTCGGAACCCTCTTGCGCAGAAATTGTGGCTTGAGCTCCACATCCTCTCTCTTCCTCTGTTTCGGAAACGCCTGAATACTATTTTATTTGTTAGTGATAGCACTGACTTGCATATACACATACACACACGCATAGATACATACAGATATCTACATAGATACACACATACATGCACACGTAGATGGGGCGCGGTGGTGTAGGGGTATGTTCGGTGCCTTGCAGCAGGACAGTTACGGGTTCGAATCCACCTCAAGCCGCCAAGTAGGGACCTTGGGCAAGTCCTTTACTCGCAATTGCTCATGCGCTTCGGCGTGAAACACCGATGCAGTGTCCGCTGTAGTTGGGAGCGACTCTGAGTAGAAATCTTGAAGAGGCGCTATATAAACATCTTAACCCTCGGGCTACCAAGGGGGCGGTGGTTGCCATCCCCCTACGCTCTGTGTGTGTCCACAGTTTAACGGCAGCTTATGACAACATTGGCCGTTGCCGCCGACAAAGATTAGTTTTGGCATATTACAGCTCTTTGTGATAACCTACGCTCTGTAAAATAGTCCTGTGCATATATAAGTCTATTTGAAAGCGTTTTAAATGGTGTATAAATACAGTGCCCTAACCAAATGGATACTGTGTATCATTTACTTTTTACGTGCCACTTTCGCGATTTCGTAGATCAGGCGCGTTTTGTTATTATTTACATAAGCGCCTCATTCGACGAGATCTGACCATATTTCACAATCTCCGACAATTATGGAGAACATGGACACATCTCTCCCTACTACGCCTCTGATCCGGCCAACATTACGACGCTAGGTGTCGCTAAAAGCAGGCGCTATGGCCTTCTATTAGGAGGCCCGATAGCGCATTGGATAACATCTGGCACAGAGAGCGAGAGGTACCGAGTTCGCGCCCCGTAGGGCGGATATGCTTTGTAGGCTGCTATTAGCGCCGTTGTATTGCAGGCTGTCTGTTTTGTTAGTATAGTTAAGATTGTTTCAATTGCATAACATGTGAATGTGCAGCGCAGTGCGTTTGTCAGGCGCTTAATAAAGAAAAGATTATTATTATTCTCATGTGCTCAGTAAGTAAGTTAGTCAGGCAATCAGGTTATCAAGTCATTTAGCCTATAAGCAAATAGGTTGGTAAGTGAGTGGGTAAGTAATAAGTAAGCAGGCAGGCCGATAGGTAATTAATGCGTTAGTAGCAAACAAGGTAATGCATTTGGGACAAGGTAACTGATTGCATACAGCGTTCTCCTTGTAATGCGGAGAGTACGGGTTCGATCCTCCTCTTCTCCTGAGACGGTTACTGTGTAGGGACCTTGAAAAAGTCCTTCACTCACAGTTGCTCAGCGCCATCGATTGATGCTGCGTCATAATATGGTGATGTTTAGTAACTGTTAACAAAATAATAATGGCGGAAGTTATTATAATATAATTCATATATAACCTGATTATTATAGTTTAATGCATTTCGTTAATATCCAAAATAAAATTGATGCGCTACCTGGAAGGAGAACGCTTATGGGTGGTTCTACCGCATTTATATAGCAATCTTAAATTTCTTGAAAGAGGTGTTTAACGAACTGCGCTACCGATTAATAATAATAATAATATCTTTTCTTTAATTAACCTTTATTTTACCAACGTTCCATTTTTGGAACATAATTTGTAATGTTAAAAAAAATAATTTTGCCTTGGTAAATTTATTATATTTGCACATCAAATGAAAGATCTAAGAATGGAGAATGTAAAACAGTGGTAATTTTCTGATTGACTTTATTTATTTTTGTGCTACAGATGCGTAATTTTGACGAATTTTGTGATTTTTGAAAAAAATCTTTTAGAAAGTTGAAATAAATATTTGTGTCATAATTTTACAGGTGAGATACGTTGTATTTTGTTGATTGCTATCTAAAGTCAGTGATAAAAATCAAAATTACTGAAAAAGAAGCAAAACTCTTGAAGAAAAAACCCAGTTTTGAAGCATGTTCCATTTTTGGAACGTTGGTGCACTCTCGTTAGTATAATTCCAATATGAGGTGATTGTGTTCCTTGTTCATAATTTGCCAGTATAATACTGTTGGATTGTTGCATGTATCATTAATTTGTTTTTAATACTATGTTTCACTTAATTTATTTTTAACCAGGGGCGTAGCCAGGAAAAAATTTCGGGGGGGACGGTAAGTTTTCTGTGGTTTTCATTGGAAATGGTCGAAAAAGTTCAGTTTTTTGTATTTCGCATATAAGAGAAAATAGAGAAAATGTCGGCAATTTATTTAGGGTGACTCCACCCCGTAAAACCCCTTATATATGCCCATGTTTTAACACTGATTTTGTAATAATTAGTACATATTTTAAATTGGAGTTTTAGAAAATAACGCAATAACTGCAACACAGTTGAGTACCTGATGCACTCTAATAGCAACTGCAATGTCTAAATCCATGATAGGAGGATGTACTGCCATGCCTGCAGCTGACAAGAGAGATCTCTATAATGGCAGAGTGTGCACTATATGATCAGTAACACAAATCTTTGCAATTTGGAATTGTTCATTTCAAACTTAGCATTTATGAGTGGGTGGGTGCCTAACTATGGGCATCATGGGTTAGAGATGTTTATAAGAGTAAGGTCATTCAGATTTAGTTATAAAATCTGGATGTCTTATTCATGAATAGGATGTTTATTCATATCAAGCAACAATTTATTGTGGCAGGAGTAGGCGACCCACATAGGTAACCACTTTTGGTGAGCGCGTTGCGATGAATTTTGCCTCATCATAGGAAACCATTTCACATGCTATTATTTGCCAATCTTTTTACTAGTTACAGTCTTCTATCTAAGCTGAGGTGTGGGGCAGCAGTCATTCAGAGGTGCTATTCCAGTTCGACCATTACGTCCGTGATGGTCGAACTGGAACAGAACCTCTGAATGACAAGAAAATGTTTGCAAAACAAGAAAGAGGTACATTTGAATACACATGTCATGACAAAATTGTTGTTGTTAGGTAGTCAGATAACAATGTAGTAGCATGTTCCAGCAGTATCAATACTGTAAATCCTGTGAAAAAGTGCTCAGGCACGTCAAAGGTTGTCATGACACATTGCGATGGGATCGAGCAATACATTCCTCTCATTAGTCAGGCTCGTTGTTTTTTTCATTTTTTGAAGAAAAACACAACCAAAGAATGTGTCAGGTGCCTCAAGATACTTCAAGTGAACTGTTTTGAAAGTTTTCATACCTTTAAATAAACAGGTTTTCAATAAATTGTGCATAAACTAATATTGTATCGTTTATTCATGTTGAACTGCCATTGTAAAAAAATGCTAGTGGGAATGACCCAACGTTCCATTTTTGGAACATCCCAAAAATGACCTTAAATGTGAAATATCACTAAAAGCTTGTCATTTCTGTTTTAATACCATCAACATACAACACATATCTAAGGGAAATCTCAAAATTCCACCTAAAAGGCATAGTGGGCAAATAAAGGTTAAGCGCCTGACAAACGCACTGCGCTGTACATTTACATGTTATGCAATTGAAAATAGTAGTATCGTTGTTTAACTTCAAACTTTTTCATATGAAGAACGACTAACATAACAACAGTAACTGATTGCATACAGCGTTCGCCTTGTAACGCTGAGAACGGGTTCGATCCTCCTTCCCTGAGATGGATACTGTGTATGAATCTTCAGCAAGTTCTTCACTCACAATTGCTCAGCGCCATCGACTGATGCTTCGTCATAAGATGGTGATGCTTAGTTAACAAATGATAGCGGCAGTTATTATATAATTCATATTTTACATGATATTGTTTAATGCGTTTCGTTGATATCCAAAATAAAATCAATGCGCGCAGAGGAACGAGAACGCTTATAGGTGGTTCTGCCGCCTTTATATATTAATCTTAAATTTCTTGAAAAAGGTGTTTAACTAACTGCGCTACCGTTTAGTAGTATCGTTTTTTAACATCAGACCTTTCACATGAAGAACGTTTAACATAACAACAGTCCAACTGGAATTTAACACAACTGAGCTTAACTAGCCAGGAGAAAAATAAATGCGTAAATTAATTAATTAATTAATTCGTTTAATATAAAGTGGGACTGGGACTACGAGAGTAGGAACAGCATAACGTTGTTACGCTTGTGCCTTTTAAATAAACTTATAAAGACATTCAAAGGAGGTGTCTAAGCTTTGCACAGTTTCAGCCAACTTAAACAAGAAAGACTATTTACTATTAAGTAATGCAGCATCAATTCCCACCAAGAAAAGAAAGCGCAACGGAAGGAATTTCGAGCAGAAGAAATAACCATACGGAGGAATTTCCATCAGGAGACAAAGCAAACCAGAGTAATTTCCAGCACGAGAATTAGCCACAGAGCCAGTGGTTAGATTGCTCGTCCAGAGCTGGTTGTTCTCCTAAGCTTTACCAGGCTAAAAGCTACGTCTTTCTGACTGACCTGTAACAGACACTCACTATCTGTATAGTACAGGAAATGCATGAAATACGTTGCACATCATCAATGATTGAGAACAAAGAAGAACACGAACAGCAGAACCAAATGGCCAAGTTGACAAAATGAGGCCGAAAATGACTCAAATAACAAACCAAACGACGCAACTGTTCGGGTGGTGCCAGTCCCAAACGTGCAAAATGAGGAGGTGACAAGAATCACCGTCGTCAACGACCTGGAAGACAGAACTGATGTCGTTGCAATGTAGATACAAGGTCTTTCCAATTTGACACTTAAGACACCTCTTTTAAGGTAGCTAGACCTCCTATACATAATCCTGGCGTTTCATTTCGCTTTTTATATGCTAAGTGTGATGTCGTCTTAATATTATAATAATTATACGGTAATAATAATAATCTTATCTTTATTAAGCGCCTGACAAACGTACTGCGCTGTACATTTACATGTTATGCAATTTAAATCTTAACTACACACTACTAACATGTTTAAACAAAACTTTAAATAATATTAATATTATGCATATGTATGTTTGTACCATTTAACGGCGTTTTATTTGGCTGTTCACATCCCTAAATTTGTTCCGACTGCACACGGCTACTTTATGCTAAATAATTCCTGTTTAATGAGGCTGGATCACATCTACATGTAATCTCATCTGAACTATTCTAAAAGCTGCATTATACCAAAATAATATTTTATTATTATTATTATTATTATTATTATTATTATTATTATTATTATTATTATTATTATTATTATTATTATTATTAAATAAATTTGTAACGCGCGCAAGGTCACACCGAAATGTGAATCTGAGGCGCGGATAGTCAGCCGCCAGGTGAAGATGCACTTAGATTTCTAAATTCTTGAAAGCCAAGCAGAAATAGTGAGTTTTGACGTCAACGACCTTTGCTGCCATAAGATGTTGTTACACGCTGAAAAGTATCCGATTGGCTTGAGCGTTCTCCTTGTAACGCTGAGAGAACGGGTTCGATCCTCCTCTTCTCCTGAGACGGTTATTGTATAGGGACTTTGAGCAAGTCCTTCACTCACAATTGCTCAGCGCCATCGATTGATGCTGCGTCATAATAATTATGGTGATGCTTAGTAACTGTTAACGAATAATGGCGGAAGTTATTACATAATTCATATAGTACGGGTTCGATCATTCCCCTCTCCTGAGACGGTAACTGCGTAGGAACCTTGAAAAAGTACTTCGCTATTTGCTCACAATTATTGCTCAGCGCCATCGAAGGAAAGAATTCCCAGCAGGAGAAATAGCCACACAACCAAATGACTAACGGGAGAAAATTAAATTTCCCAGCGAAGAAAATGACCATAGAAGAAGATGAACAGCAGACCCCAATGATCAAGTTGACATAATGAGGCCAAAAATGATTTAAATAAGAAACCAAACACCGCAGTTGTTCGGGTAGTGCTAGTACCAAGCGTGGAAAAAGGAGGAGGGTGACGCTAATCACCTTTGTCAACTGACCTGGCAGTCGGATATCGTTGCAATGTGGATACAAGAATGTTTTCCATTCGACGTTTTTGACACATCTTTTAAAGTAGTTAAGCCTCCTATACATAATCATGGCATAACAGTTCGATGTTGTTTTTCGCAAATTTCTGCAACATCACACGGTTTATTTCTGTTTAATGACACTGGATCATATATTATCTGATCTGATCTAATCTAATCTAATCTAATCTGATGTAATCTAAAAGCTGTAATTTGCCTAAATAAATTCTGTCGATGTCAGCGGCCTTTCTAGCCATAAGATGTCGTTAAACTGTGCATCCATCCATTGCAGCACTTCATAATATCTGACTCGTTCACTGCACGTACTCTGATAGTGCCAGTCCCAATCCTTGGAGAGAGGAGGTCGACGTCAACGCCTTTGTCGTTAAACACTGCAAAGTATTACTTCATTTTATCTACGCGGTATGTTCTGTGCCTGTTAATCGGAGGGTCGATGGTTCGAATCCATCTGAAGCTCCAGAACAGAAACCCTGGAGAAGTTGCTAACTCACTAATGTCTGTGAGGAAGGCAACGGGGAACTAATTCACGCATCTCATCCTCTGGTGACATAACAAATGCTAATGTACCTGCCTTCGGGTGGAGAACTCATAATCATCTATGCTACGGCGAAAACTAAGGAGAAACTGTCTCGAAATTTCGACACCTTTTTAACGGGATTCACTTTATAATAAATAGGCACGGCGCGTTAAAAATGCATTAGACCGCTGGACCATTCATAAGTAAGAAACCCTCTGAACCTGTTGCTATAGAGTATAGACAACGGCCTTCGATGCCATAAGATGTTAAATAATTGGAAACCAATCAGTATTTAAATCCAAGATGATCACATACCGACAGCTAATCCTAAGCAAATATTGTTCCAATCGACGTCAACGGTCGTTGATGCCATAAGATGTCTTTAAGCTCTTCGATCCAGTTTATCCAAGGTAACGGAACGGCGAAGGTGAGACTGCTATTAAATGAAGTTAAACGACTGTGTGTACGACCAGTCTACTCGAACGACAACTCGCGAATCAAGCGCCTTTTATCTACAGCTTAAAACGCGTCTCAAGCAGGAAGAGAGATACAGAGAGAGATACAGAGACAGGAAGAGACACAGAGACAGAAAGACAGAGCTAGTTGGTCGGTGTGTGTGAGCGTGCCTTCACCCGTTGCTGGTCCTTCGCATCATAAGAAGAAGAAGAAGAAGAAGCAGAAGCAGCCAATCGCTTTCATCCATTCATAATCGACGATGTTCGGCTGTTACGGTCGGAGACGTTAACTGGACAATTTTCCACAATAAACCGACGACCGATCCATCGGGGGTCAACAGAGGTCAACAGGGGGTCAGCTGCGCCAAGACGACATCAACGCCAGCTGCCTTCTTCACAGGCGACCATCCCAAGGGTGTCGTTCCAAGTCGCGACCCGGGAAAAGACCGATCCGAAAACTCTAATCGTAATCTTTCTCTGGTCATACACAAAAACTCTTCTTGATGAACGAACTTTTACAGTTGCTAGACTGTCTGTCTGTCTGTCTGTTCATCTAGTTGAGTCTGTCAGTATGTTTGTCTGTCTGTCTCATTCTCAACATTTGCCATATTATAGGCAAGTGATACGTTGGCCGTTAAGTTACAGCGCTCTCTTTAGACACCTTTAAACAGTGCTCCACCAATGCTATAAATAAATATCGGAACGCAGTTCGTCCAGTGGGATATTTCTCTTGAGATCTGATTACCGTTTGAAACGCACATTATATCATAAAACGAAGACAATAAAACAAAGTACGTAAAGTAAATATTCCTGTTTAAGCTTAGGCTCACTTCAATATTCAATGCCTTGTCAACACATCAATATCTAATGGTTCGGCAGCGCATATTGGGCGCAGTGGGACACTTTTCACCCGGGAACCTATTCTCCACCGCACATGGGTTCTGACTAGCGCCTCTAGCGGCGACGACAAAGACTCCTGTGCAGGGTTTGCTCGAGTGCTTCGACCGGTCGCATTGTCAACCAGACCCTGGCCCTCTGGCGGTCGTAGGCGTCATTAATTCTCCAGAAAAGGTCCGGCCTTGTTTATCTATTTGAGAACATAATTAACTTCGGGCTGGCCGCTCGACGGTGTCGTACCAGATCGGTTCCCATGCGAAATCGGTTCCGTTCACTTTAACGGGGAATTTTGTTTTAGCCGGTATCACGAAATAGAGTATCCGTCCTAAGACTATCCGGGGGATGTATGAATTTATCCCCCGGATGGAATAAACCGGTTTAGAGTATCCGGGGGATAAACCATTCCATCCCCCATCGTCATACGCATCACAATAGCCTCGACGAAAATCCAGTCAAAATCACCAAAAACGAAGTAAATTAATTTCAGGTCGACGTACAAACTAAAGATACGCAACTTAAAATACGCAACTTAAAATATTTTATGTGTACAATAAATCCAAACAGTACGACTGAATACACTTAGAAACCGCCAAAAATGCAAACTAAACCGAATACTCCATTTCGCTAAGGGGGATACTCATGTATGGGGATACTCTATTTGCTGACACCGGTAATAAATTTATCCGAGGAATAGCAAATGCTTTCGCCGATGACCAGTGAATTGTACTTGCGCAATCTCTGTTTACGATTGATTAAAGCGAAAGCCTTACACACCTTTAAATTTTTGTCATACGTTGCAATATCAGGATGGGACACGATTGAGGATTCAATAAAACATTTCATCCATCAGTATTTAATATAACATTGTAATACCAACAACAGCAACATTTAATTATATAATCAACTGTTCCTAACAACCATGTTTAATTAAGATATCATTTGATGTAAATAAATGTAAATCCTGTAAATAACTATGTAATTATATTGAAAAATAGCCGAAATGGCCAAAAAAGAGCCGAAAGGGCAAAAAAAGAGCCGAAAGGGCAAAAAAAGAGCTATAATAACCACACAAAAAACCAAACAAAAACAAATAAAGAAAGAATAGAAAAAACAGAAAAAAGAAAATAAAAGGAAAAAAGAGAGAAAAGAATTACAATAAAAGAGAGAATGGGCCAACCATTAAGGAAATACATAAGCAATACAAAGACGTCAACGACCATTGTTGTCATAAGATGTCGTTAAACTCTGGTAAAGAAGAAGACGATTCAATACATCACATTTATGTGATTACTTGAGTATTGGCATTAGACACCTTTAAAACGGTGTCACACGTCGCAATATAAGGATGGGAAACGCGATGCGGATAATATGTTCTTTAGCGCGACTTATTGTCCTCGTTTAAGTAACAAACCGATTTTCTTGATATTGTATTGTATTGTATTGTATTTGAACACTTGTTATAGCGCCCTACCAGATTTCCCATTCAGAGGCGCTCCCGACTACTGCGCGAACGCTGAATCGGAGTTTCACGCC
>JACEVL010000123.1:1651669-1834169 GCA_020284085.1 Aporrectodea caliginosa | reverse complement strand
GCAGTGAACAAGGCTATGAATAATGATTGATTTTAAACACCTTTATAACAGACTTATCCGAAGCTTTATATAAGCTTCAGAAGCAAAAAACTTCAATTCAACTTCATTTCAAAAACCAATGAGTAGAGCCTTAAAGGCCATTAAGAAAGGACGTGTAAATGGTCAAATTATAATAGAATATGTATATACTAACTAAATTGGAAGAAACTAATGTTAAGAGGAACGAACGATCTCAAATGTAGAATGAACTGATATGTAATTACTTTTTGTTAATGACGTCAACGGCCATAGTAGCCATAAGATATCGTTAAACTTTTGGAATAAATAAATAAATAACTTCAATTCAAGCCGTTTTTGTCTGGTGACTTACTATACTATAATAATAGGAACAAACCAGGCTATGAGTAATAGGTTATGCTAAACACCTTATAACGCATCAATCTGAAGCTATATAAAACCATCTGACGGAATTATTTCAAGTATCGTCAAAATTATCCGTATTCGAATTGTCGTGAACAGTGTTTGATGTCATAAGACGACGTAATATCTCGGACTATTTAAAAAAATGACTCGACCACTGCTCGCACTCTGGCAGTGCCAGTCCATAAACCTAAGAAGGGAGGGGGTGACGATAATCAGATTTCTGCCCTTAATCTAATCTAATCTAATCTAATGACTTCCATAACGCCGTGTATAGTAATACCCAAAACATATACTATAACAACGA
The DNA here is from genome assembly GCA_020284085.1 of Aporrectodea caliginosa. Lineage (NCBI taxonomy): Eukaryota > Metazoa > Annelida > Clitellata > Crassiclitellata > Lumbricidae > Aporrectodea > Aporrectodea caliginosa. Next base: position 1,833,442 of record JACEVL010000123.1, on the reverse strand, counting down.
GCAAGGCTCCAAGTATAATGGTCACTGTCCATCCTTGCCTTAAAGCCAGGCAGTGCCAGTCCCAAGCCTTGATAAAGGAGGAGGGCGAAGCTAATTATTTTGTTATCACACAGTGTCGTTAAACGGCAACTACTATAACTACTGCTCTAAGTGATGTTTAATTATAAACACCTTTTTAACGTAGTCATCTGGTGCTATATATATCCATCTGAGGCCATTATTTCTAGGTGATTTTTACCACGGCCTGTAACGACACAAGACGATGCTAAACCTAAGAATAATAAAAGCAAAATCTTACTCCACCACTGCTCGCACTATGGGAGTGCCAGACCCAAGTCATAGGAAAGGAGGGCGACGATAATCAGATTTGTTATCACCCAGCGTCATCAAACAATAACTAACTTACCTGACAAAGCAAGTGTCAAGAGCGTGTTGACAGTTAGATACCAGAGTAAAAATTGGTTTTTATTGGACTTTTATTATAGCACCGTTGTCATCATAATACCTAGACATCAGTTAATGGTCGCTTTCAGGGAACAGACAGGATATATATATGCCTTAAACTGACGTGAAACGCCGCTGAAGTTTAAATATAGCATCGGATAAATCTGTTTTAAAGGTGTTTAAAAGCAATCATTAGTCATAGCCTTGTTGGTTCCTAAACTAAATCCGCCGATGTGTCAAGCCTTTCCCATAAACGTTTTTTGCTTCTTAGTTGCTGATAGATCAAGGAAGAAGCTGTTGCCTCTGTCTCGATCTGTCACCACACCCGGACGACGACCGACCGCCTGACCGAATACATTGATGGTCGGAATTTAACAACTCACCCGTTGGAAGACTTAATGAAGCGACGCAAAGTCAGATACAAGCGGAGGGAGGCAGAATAGACTAGGGGTGTGGAACGCTCGCTCGGTTGACTAAACAGCCATCATATGATTCGCGTGTTTGTGCACATGTGTGTGTGTGTGTGTGTATGTGTATGTATGTATGTACGTGTGTGTGTGGCAGCTGTGCATGTATGTATGCATATTGGTATGTGACCACGTGTGCACGTGCATTTGTGTATATGTATGTATGTATGTATGTATGTATGTATGTATGTATGTATGTACGTGCGTGCTCTTGCGTATTAATGTTCGCGTGTGTATATTTACGTGTGTATGTGCGTGTGTGGCGTGTTTATGTGTGTACGTGAGCTATATGATAAGATCTCATCTCGCCAGTATATGTTACCGGGAAAAGGAGCAATATCAATCCAGTTTGGGGGCCCGATAGCGCATAGGATAACAAACTGGCATAGAGAGTGAGAGGTACCGAAATCGAGATCCGTAGGCGGACATCCTATTCCACCCCTGCGCCACCACACGACCACCATCATCACCGATTGCCACCGTAGCACCATGCTGTCTCCTCGGCTTGACCTCCCCGGATTTTGACCTGGCACCGAAACGAATAGAGGAGTATTATAATTGTGGACTTGATTTGATATAGCGCCGGTGATTAAGCTGGTCTCCCCTGACGTGGCTTTTGTGGGTGCTGAAAATTTTTCGAAGATTTACATTACATTACATTTACATTTGTAGGCTGCTATTAGCGCCGTGTATTGCAGGCTGTCTGTTCTGTTAGTAGTTAAGATTTATGTCTTCTGTCATTTGTGTTCTAGTGAATTGTTTCAATTGCAGAACTGTACACTGTAACCGGTTGCGGTTCTTCAAATGGATTGTTTGAATATAGTTGTTGCATACAAACGACATCTTGTGGCTGCCAGAAGCCGTTAACGTCGACCATATCTAACCTATGATTCGGCAAAACGTTCCGATTAATCTTATGACGTGTGTGTCCACAGTTTAACGGCAGCTTATGACAACATAGGCCGTTGACGCCGAAAAGATAAGTTTTTGGCATATTACAGCTCAATCAGATTCTTCTCTTATGACGTGGTGATAAAATTATATATACACTGTGTCCGGATGAAAAGTAGAACACAACAAAAAGTGTCATAACTCGGTCAAAACTATCAGTATTTACCTGAAATTTTAAACACAACAACAGTGACCATATCTACACGAGATCCTAAAGCCGTTTGGAAATGTTCGTGAATTTATCATATTTATGAGCGTTTGCAATGGAGCACTGACAAATTAAAGTTTCCAACATGGGCCCTTACTTACGCAGACGCTGTGACGTCGTCATCGATGAAATACGTCACTTGTTTTGGTCTAAGCACAACAAAAATGGCGTTTACAGAAGAAGATAAAATTTTAATTAAAGTACTGCGGCAAGAACATGGTTATGGAGCGAGAAGGTTTCTGACTGAATTTTCGAATAAAGGTTGGTGTCTTTCGTCTGTGAGTAAGCTATTGAAGAAGATCGATGAAACCGGCACAGTGAAGCGAAAACCTGGCAGTGGCCAAAAACGCACGACACGCACTGTTGAAAACGTCGAGTTGGTTGAAAGGCTGGCATTAAGCCAAGAAGATGCACCGGGAACCCATAGAACGGTGCGTCAGATTGCGAGGGATATTGGGATTCCGAAGACCGCAGTACACGAAATCGTTGCCAAGGACTTGAAGCTGGTTTGTTTTAAGAAGAGGCGAGCGCAAGATCTAACACCAAGAAACAAACTGACACGTCTTGTACGCGTCAAGCAGCTGCTGAAGAAATACCCTGAGCACACAGTCCCATTCATATGGTTTACGGACGAAAAAGTTTTTACCGTCGCTCCTCCTGTCAACCTCCAGAATGATCGCGTTTATGCGGCGGCTGGGACGCGCAAGAAACACGTGCCTGCTGAACGTCTCCTCAAAACACGTTCACACTTTTCAAAGTCACTAATGGTCTCAGTCGGTGTGTCAACCCTGGGGTGCACTCATTTGATCTTTGTTGAGCCGGGTGTGAAGGTAAATGGAGCGTACTATCGCGATGTGCTGCTCACTCAACATCTGCTACCTGCTATCAAGCAGGTTTCTGGCGGCTACTTCACATTCCAACAAGACAGTGCCCCTGCGCATCGAGCACGTGAGACCATTGCTCTGCTGTCCCGGGAGACACCCGACTTCATATCACCGCAGATGTGGCCACCCAACAGTCCAGACCTCAATCCAGTTGACTACCAAATCTGGAGTGTACTGCAGGAGCGCGTTTATCGTTCCCGTATTCGTGACGTCGATCATCTAAGGGCGCGTCTGGTTGAGGAGTGGCAGCTGTTTGACCACGCGATCATCGACCGGGCCATCAAACAGTGGCGTCCACGTCTACGGTCATGTGTCCGTGAACGAGGAGGACATTTTGAACACCAGCTGTAGCTGAACTTCACTTTCTTATGTAATATGTAAGGGCCCATGTTGGAAACTTTAATTTGTCAGTGCTCCATTGCAAACGCTCATAAATATGATAAATTTACGAACATTTCCAAACGGCTTTAGGATCTCGTGTAGATATGGTCACTGTTGTTGTGTTTAAAATTTCAGGTAAATACTGATAGTTTTGACCGAGTTATGACACTTTTTGTTGTGTTCTACTTTTCATCCGGACACAGTGTATATAGCTTATAATTATATAATTGATCGGTTTTAAAGGTGTCTAAATAGATGTGTTTGTGTTTGTGTTTGTGTTTGTGTTTGTGTTTGTGTTTGTGTTTGTGTTTGTGTTTGTGTTTGTGTTTGTGTTTGTGTTTGTGTTTGTGTTTGTGTTTGTGTTTGTGTTTGTGTTTGTGTTTGTGTTTGTGTTTGTGTTTGTGTTTGTGTTTGTGTTTGTGTTTGTGTTTGTGTTTGTGTTTGTGTTTGTGTTTGTGTTTGTGTTTGTGTTTGTGTTTGTGTTTGTGTTTGTGTTTGTGTTTGTGTTTGTGTTTGTGTTTGTGTTTGTGTTTGTGTTTGTGTTTGTGTTTGTGTTTGTGTTTGTGTTTGTGTTTGTGTTTGTGTTTGTGTTTGTGTTTGTGTTTGTGTTTGTGTTTGTGTTTGTGTTTGTGTTTGTGTTTGTGTTTGTGTTTGTGTTTGTGTTTGTGTTTGTGTTTGTGTTTGTGTTTGTGTTTGTGTTCGTGTTTGTAATATTATGTCCCTATCTGAATAAGTACGACTTGCTATAATGTACCTTGACGACGACATTGACCAAGAATTCTCCAATTTCAAGTAGCTTCAACAAGAGCTTCACCGCAAACGACCAACAACAGCCGAGTTAAAATGCGCAGAATTTCTGTTGGTCAACAATGATAGCGAAACAGACATCTATCTACGTAGAACTCAAAGAACTTCTAAACCCTAACTATACAATGGCTTTCTAAACAACATAATGTTATCAGGTCAAAAGAATAATGGCGTTGTGCCAATCCCTTTGATCCGTCTGAACTTGGGTTTATGTATAGAGTTAACCACTCCTCTAAAGCCTATATTTGATGAACGAAGCGAATATATATATACAATTATAGGCTATATAATTATTATATCAGAAATAGGTTAACATTTTCTACGGTTGAACCAGAGCTGAAGATACGCTTCTTAGACTGGAACAAATGGCAAGCAGTGGTAGTGCCAGTCCTAAGTCTGGGGAAAGGAGGAGGGCGACGCTAATCATATTTGTTATGAAGCAGTGTCGTTAAACAGCAACTAGCCAAACATCAAATGACAACTGAAACCACTTATGGTCCGTATATCCATCTCATGGTAAAACCAGAGTTACAATAATATTGTTCTTCTTGAATACGGCACATTTGTATAATTTATGTGCATATTTAAATACGAAGCATTTCTGAACATCAGGACGTTGACTTTGTTACGCTGTAACAATATAACCTAGTCTTACGTGCAAGTAATTTTAATTTAGTTGGTTAGCTACTGTTTAACGACACTGTGTGGTAAAAGAAGAATAGTGTTGCCCTCTTCCTTTCACCAGGACTGTTACTAAAGTACAGGTAGTTTTATTATTTATTTATTTTAACGACGTAAAGTAAGGCAATGGCGTAGTAGTGTACTCTGAAATATATTTGCCTATTCAGGTGAATTGCACGTATAGGCAGTGTCATAGTCTAGCCTTATATAGTATTCTATTAATGTTTCATAAAGGTGTTTAGCATTAGCCATTATTTATGACCTCCTATGTTCATACGTTCACTCCGAATCCTACACCAGGCCCCGAATGGACAGAATGTAAAAAACTGAGGAGTGGCCTTTATATAGCATCAGTTGTCCCTGTTATAAAGGTGTTCAACACCAACCATTACTCACGACACCGCTTGTTCCTAGACTCACCTCGACACTGATTCACAGAACATTTTGATGACTTTAAACCCAGCTTAAGCAAGAAAATGTAAGTCTTCCCTTGGGTCAACTTCTAGATCCGAATGTTTCCCGCAACGATTCAACTCTCTCGTGGCGACGTCTGGCGGAATTTATTCAAAGCGGGAACTGCATTAAACGTCAGATATTTCATCCAGCGTTATAAAACCCCGGTCGCTTATCTAAACGGGCGCACATATTCATACGCATGCCACGAGCCCAACACATAACCAGTTACAATGGAAACATAATGGGTCGTTGGAAGACACAAAATGGCGTCTTTAGTGTCACAAAATGGCGATACGATTGGCTTCCGTCGCCAGAGAAATATGTATCTATGGCGCAACCTCTGACCCCCGATGGAGCGCCGGATAAATGCGGTTACACTGGGGAGAGGTCGCAGATGTTATGCTATTGCCTGTGTATTATAGAGGGTTTTGGAAGGTTGTCAACTTGTCACCTTGTGCCGTCAAAATTACAGCGTTGCAAACCCAACGTCTTATATAAATCAGCCACTATGTAATAAAAGGTAGACCAAAAACTGTGCAAATGATAACTATAAAACAGTACGAAACTGTTTCACAGGTGTTTAAATTGCAATCGCATTGCTACCGTTAAACGACCAATAATTATTGCTAATAAAAGTAACTTCTTATAATATTAGTGATACGTGGGGGACAAAATATACTAAAATTTAACGTATTTTAAGCGTTTTTTCCAATGTTGGAAAATGTCGCCCGTCTTTCACTTCATCAAAAGATCGCCCTTTGTTTTTTCCCGCTGCGTGACGCCACTATCCGCGTGTTACGCGTTCCCATATGACGCGCTCGTTGCGTGATGTATAGCGGTGTAAATATGTCTGGAGCAGCATAGACCGGCATAGACATTGATTGCGATTAAGCTGGACGTCGTTGTCGGTCGAAACCCGGGTGTACCCCGGGGACCCATCGGCGTCTCCGTAATCGGTGTCAATAGATAGATTGGCCAGAGCAGACCGTCGCCTAGAATCAGGACGAGACGTATATTCGGCGAATGAGATAAGACAGACGGAGGAGCGCACCAAGCGGAGGACGAGGTGGAGACGGTGTTCTTACGCGGATCATGGGAGGATGCGTTCTATGGACAGATTCAGAAATAGAACGGTGCTCGATAGGAATTCGGAAGATGGGTTAAAGAGAAGAGTAGTCGGTCTTTTAGATTCTTAATAAGTACGATGATATTGGATATGATCTATTTTGAATATTGAGGAGAAGGATATCAGATGTACTTGAATATTTGAATATATTTGAATCGACTGGTAACTAGATTCAAATGAGAGATTTTAGTTTATATTAAAAGAAATCATTTAATTATCAGTTGCATAGTCAACGGCAACAATCTCTGTCGCAAGTCCAATTAGACACCTTTACAGCACTGTCTTCAGATGTTAGTTTCGAGCTATTAAACACCTCTTTATAGGAATTTCTGGATATATATAAAGTACTCACACAAAAATTTTTGAATACGTCTAGGATTGCTTTTGGAAACTATAAGAATGCAGAAAATTTGATAATCGAAACGTAAGAACGAAACGTGAGGCAAATTAGGCCAAGCCCATTCTCATCTGTACTTTCTGACCTGAGATCCATAAATAGAGGAAGGGTTACTCGTGGAACTAACAGATGTCGCTCCACTTACAAGTTTTTATTTTATTACATAATTATGGTGTTTCAAATCTCCACTTACAATTTTTACTTCACAAAAAGATATCATATTCGTCGATTTGTCTCAATAGATGTAATTACCTGAATGCGTTTGTTACGTAATTAAGATGCGACATTTTCCTAACCTCGATTATCGCCCTAATACCAGTCACACGACGTTGTATACTGAGTTTCCAATCCTGTGTTATAATAATTATAGGTTCTTGCAAAAGATCTCTTATTATCTTCAGTGAAAGAGCCCAGAGCCCCTTCTCAAGGCAGTATAGTCCAAAATACGCACCCAACGCCTATGGGCGACGTTCTGTGAAAAGTTGCAGCAGACGTGTCCGCTGTCCCGAGCGACCGAGTAGTATTCAATAAGTCCTATCTCGTCCTATTATGAGTATACGCTGTCGTTCTCTGCCCCGGGAAATGCCGAAACATGGATCACTGGAACACAGGCTATCGAATAAACGCTCAAATGTGTCATGTATAATGCATATACGTCTAAATAAATGTATACGCAAAGCTATTGGATCTGTAATATACACAGTGCGCGGAAAAAGCAACTTCAAGACGTATTCCAACACTAATGAGAGCGAATTGGAGGAAAGGGAGGAAGAGAGCAGGTGGAGGAAAGGGAGGAAGAGAGAGAATTGGAGGAAAGAGAGGAAGAGAGCGAATTGGAGGAAAGGGAGGAAGAGAGAGCAATTGGAGGAAAGAGAGAAAGAGAGCGAGGTGGAGGAAAGGGAGAAAGAGAGCAAATTGGAGGGTAGGGAGGACGAGAGCAGAAACGGAGGAAAGGGAGGAAGAGAGCAATTGGAGGAAAGAGAGGAAGAGAGCAAATTGGAGGAAATGTAATGTAATGTAATTAGCAACTTCTATTGCGCCGGTGTCTAATGCACAAGGCATCAACCGATGGCACACCAAAACCAAGCCGTAATCAGGTCAACATCCAGGAGATCAGTCCGTAAGAGACAGAGAGAGCAGCCTAAGGTGGATAAGCAATTTGAAAGAGGTAAGTTTTCAGCCGAGAACGAAATGACACAAGCGACTGAGCACAGCGTACAGACACAGGAAGAGAGTTCCAAAAGTAGGTCCAGATACTGAAAAGCTCGTTCACCGAGAACAGTTCTTGATTTAGGTATGACCAGACAAAGACAATCAGATGACCTCATTGAATAATGATAAGTCAGAGGAATAAGAACAGATTTTAAATATTGTGGTTGGCCAGAGTTCAAAGTTTTATAAACTATGAGCCCCAGTTTGAAACGAATTCTTTGCTGAACAGGAAGCCAATGCAAAGATTTAAGCACAGGGGTTATATGTTCATATTTGGATGTATTAGTTATGGCTCTAGCCAAAGAGTTCTGAACCCTCTGCAGCTTCAGTATGTTTGATTTATTGATACCAGTAAGAAGCGAGTTACAATAGTCTAGGCGACTGGAAACCAATGCATTTGCCAAAGATATTCTTGCAGACATGGGCACATAACGCCTAATTCTGCGTATGTCACGAATGAACATATAGGATGACTTACAAATCATATCCGCATTATGGCAAATACGGACCGACTCCACCTGATTTTTGCGTAAAATATTGAGAATTATTATGTTGACTCTACAGCGACGGTTGCTAAGGAACTATGCTTAGGAAGTAGAAAAATAGACGTCCAGGTTGCTTCGAATTTAGACAATATTAGACACCTTTAAGAGGATGTATTAAACGCTATTTTAGGCAAGTAAAGTAATTTGTTCTGATTGTATTGCATATTTTCTGTATTGTCGTCAACGGCCTTTGATGTCATAAGACGACGTTAAACTGTGGTGAAATAAATAATACTTATCCCATCTCTGTACAACTGTTCCACAACTCTGTACAACCTCTCTCTACCTATGTACAAGAACGCCGACAAAACGTAGCGCTCCTTGCCATGCGATCAGCTTTAGAGTAGCGCAGAAGTCTGTCAAATTTGGAATTTACAATTACCATTACCCTTGTGCCGTACGAAAGGCGGATCCTTTGTCGTTGCGTAACCGATCGGCTGCCACACCCCGCCCGTCGCACGCTGCATGGGCGTGCGGCCATCGAGCGTGTGGACGGTGTGGGGGGCTGTGTCCCCGTCCGGACGCGACGTCTCCTCCTCGTCCTGACCGCTCGCTTTCCGGCGTTAATTAGAGAATAGGAGGAGGAGGAGGAGAAGACGGTGGATCCGGACTTAGGAGAATCCTTTGGACGACGTCGTCGAGATATGAAAGAAGTGATCGGTGGAAAATAGAGGAAGATTAAGGACTTTCGGATTGAAAGTTATCGCCCGGATCATTACATTATCTTTGTCAACGTAGATATCGGACGCCGCGGTCCCCGTCTTTTCCCTTCCGGATTTATTTATGTAGAGCTGTTTCTATTATAATGGCGTGTATTAAGAGACGAAGACGGGTGGACCACCATGCACCGTGATCCTTTAATCGGGCGATGACGACCTATGATATCTGCTTTTAGCCTTTACGATGCAATCGACGCATTCATCAACTCATCGTCTCAGCCTTTAAAGCCCCAAAGATAATAATTCGCTTTTAAAGACTTCTGCTGCTTCTGAGTTGTGACGTGGTCTAGTGAATAATGCGCTCGACTGTTGAACATAGGATCGGAGGTTCAAATCCCGTATTAGTCCTTTTTCTTATATCGAGATCATGATAATATTATACTTGCTATACTTCAGTTATACAGAAGCACCTTACGCGATTGGTAATTGAGCTCTCTTAAATGTTTTCGAAAGAGCGGTATGGAACACAGTCACTGATTGCTCAAACTCCGCCACTGATTGTACTCTGGCGGTGCCAGTCTCAAGAATGGATGAAGAAGGAGGGCGACACTAATGATCTTTGTTATCACACAGTGTCGTTAAACTGAGAACTACTAGTGATTGTTTGCAGCGCTTCTTTATAAACACCTCTGTAACGTTGGTAAAAAAGTCTATAATAAAGAGCGTTAATTTCCGCTAAATACTGCTTCTTCCTATATTTCACGGGCAAAACTTAAAGCTTAATCTCAAGACTGTAGAAATCACATAGAAAAATAATAAGACCGAATAAATTCAGCTTCAAAGCTACGAAGAACGAAATCTAAGAATTGCGTTATGCATACATTTTTGAAGTATTATGAATGTATGAATCGAGCTGTATAAAGTCAAACGAACGGTGAAAAAATAATTTCTGCCTACGTCATTGGCCTTGTTGCCAGAAGATGTCGTTGCAATACGGGTCAACCCCATGCTTGTGTTTTGTTCCTCGAAAAATAGGAGAGGAGTGTAAGGCCCTGAGAGCTATAAGCTATCGTTATGCACTGAAAATTGCCAGCACTCAGATATTACCAGTGTCAAGTTTGATGATGATGATGATGATGATGATGATGATGATGATGATGATGATGACGACGACGACGACGACGACGATGACGACGACGACGACGACGACGACGACGACGACGACGACGACGACGACGACGACGACGACGACGACGACGACGACGACGACGACGACGACGACGACGATGACGACGACGACGACGACGACGACGATGATGATGATGATGATGATGATGATGAGGATGAGGATGACGGTGGCGGTGGCGGTGGCGGTGGCGGTGGCGGTGGCGGTGGCGGTGGCGGTGGCGGTGGCGGTGGCGGTGGCGGTGGCGGTGGCGGTGACGATGACGATGACGATGACGATGACGATGACGATGACGATGACTATGACGATGACGATGACGATGACGATGATGATGATGATGATGATGATGATGATGATGATGAAATGACGATGACGATGACGATTGCGGTGACGATGATTTTTATCATTATTGTCAATATTATTTATAATTGCTTGGCGACATCTTACGTCTCCCGTTACCGTCTGTTCTAACGATGATATTATAATGTTCTTCTAAGATCATTTCCGATTGAGCACAAAGTGACGAATAAATACAATGTTTTCAATACGTTTGAAAGGTGTCCAAGAATGTGTGACCTTGCGTTGTTATTTTTATATCCAATGTTTAACGGTTACATCCTACTTTACGTTACATTAACTTTGAATATTAAAAGACATGTCTTATAACTTGTATTTATATAAAAGCCTCTCCTCTCTTCGATCAGCATTTTCTGGAATGTATTTTGTCCCTGGTACACGTCTTGCGTTTGACTGGTGTTCATTCGCAGTTGCCGGTCCCTCCATCTGGAACTCTCTACCTCCTCATGTTCGCAGCTCTCTTAAACTGGAAACTTCCCTCTTCCAATTTACTTATGGCTGTTTATGGTTGTCCGGTTTCCAAGTGCACTCCAGAACTTAGTAAAGATGGATCATCAAAAGTTACAGTCGTTTTGTATTGTATATTTTGTACCGTATTGTATTGTATTGAATTGTACTGTGTTGTATTGTATTGTATCTAGTCATGATTGCTTTTCATTTTCTTCGACTACATAAGACCAAACTTAGGCAGAAGAAACGGACGAGACCATTCTAAACCGCTGCATTTAAGATCAGACCATCGGGCGGGCCCCATGGCCATTACATACCAGGGCATGACCGACCACACCCCATCAGACCATTCCAGATCTGGCCATCACAGGTTAGGCAATTCTAGACCAGACCATGGCCAGTACATACCAGGTCACGACAGACCAGACCAGACCATAATTATCAGCTAAGACCATTTGAGAGTTGAGACCAGACCTTTACAGACCATACTATATCAGACCAGACCATTCCATCACTGTCCAGACCATTCTAGACCAGACCGTCACAAATCAGACCATATCAGACCATGCGATTCCAGAAGAGACCAATATAGAGGAGACCAATCGAAACCGCTGCATTTAAGAACAGACCATGGCCAGTACATACCAGGTCACGACAGACCAGACCAGACCATAATTATCATCTAAGACCATTTGAGACCAGACCTTAACAGACCATACCATATAAGTCAGAATATTCCATCACTATCTAGACCATTCTAGACTAGACCGTCACAAATCAAACCATATAAGACCAGGCGATTCCAGAAGAGACCAATCGAAACCGTATCCCGTCATACTCCGTCAGTCTATACGAGACGGACCACGCAGGGCTGTTGTTACCTGAGGTAGTCCCTCCTGCAGAGTAGTAGGTTGGCCTTGGTGAAGAGCGTCGATCCGACCTCTCCCAGACGACAGTCGCAGCAGGAGCACTTGAGACAGTCCTCGTGCCAGAACTGATCGAGCGCCTTCAACAGGAAGTGCTCCGCTATTACCTTTTTACATCCAACGCATTCCTACAACATCCGATTATATGATCAGAACTCAGTATTAGTACGATGTATTTCGTGAAGGTAAAAAGAATAATTACGACACGCAAGATGATCAAGATAATACGCATTGGCTTTCTGGATTAATCATAGGTCAATTTGGACCGTTAAAAGAGGTGTTGAAATATGAATGGTTTCACAAACATAAAAAGTACACAGATTAAAAGAGGTGTTGAATTATGTCATGAATAGTTGGTTAATTGCTGTTTAATTGCACTGCGTCACAGCAAATATATATAGAATCGCCCTCCTCCTTTCTCCATGTTTGGGACTGGCACTACTACAGTTACGGTAGCGGCGGAGTTTATATCATGACTGGTTTTATAGGTATATTAAGTACACAAAGACAATTTTAATGGCGTAGAGCTATATCACGCAGTATAAGTTGTTTCTTTTAACGAGTCTTTAACGACGTTGTGTCGTATAGCGAAGATGACTAGCGTGGCCCTCTTCCTTTCTCCCGGCTTTGGACTGGCAGTATCGCTAAGAAAGTTAGTTTATACCTAAAAAGAAACTCTTGCTATTGGCTAGGATTAGTTGCTCTTCAACGACATAATGTCAAAAGAAAGAGGATAGGCGTCGACCTCCTCCTTTCTCTAGCTTTGGGACTGGCACTGCCACAAATAGGCAGCGGGAGAGTTAAACAGTTGCTATTAAAACAAAGACTTTGTTTTTATTAAAACTCGTGAATTAATGTTCCCATAGTTTAGACGCTGGAAGTTATTGAACCTTGCTTTTATATAAACTCAGATGAATGTGTTAAAAAGGCAGAGATGATTAGGTTTGCCCTCCTCCTTGGGACTGGCACTGACGCTAAGAAAATTATGTTATGCTGAAAACAAACTCTTCTTAATGGTTAGATAGTTGCTGTTTAACGCCACTGAGTTATGACAATATGATTAAAGTCGCCCTCCTCTATTCTTGATATTTGAGACTGGCATTACCAAAAGTAGGGATTGTTGGAGTTAAACTCTTGCCTTTAAAACAAACTGTTGTTGCTAATTATACTCGTCATTCACCGCCCATTCATAAACGTTGTAAGTTGATGAAGGTTGTTCTTATATAGCCTTCTATAAATGTGTTAAAAAGGTGTCTAGCAGGAATCCTTACTAATGGCCTCATTTGTCCCATGGCAAAACATCCGACACGGAATGAGAGGCCAGTGTAAAGATTTTAATTAATTTGGCTCTTATCTTTAAAAAAAAGCAGCTACCTGCAACATCCGGTCTGATGAGGAAGCGGAAGAGGAAGAGGAGGAAGCGATCGAAACAACAGAGGATGAGAGACGTCAGTAAGGACGTTCTACAAAAGCAAAGACCACTATGAGCCATCTACATTATTAATGACAACGCAAGAGTCTAAATAAAATTTGCAATAGTAATTGTAATTGCAGTTGTAATAGTAAGTGTGTGTGTATATATTTATATATATATAAACCTGCAACATAATTATATATATACAGGGTGAGAATTGCCGGGGGGTTGGGGGTTTAACCCCCCTAGTCTTTTTAGGTTTCCATAGTAAAGTCTACATTTCACACCCAAAGTGCACATAAATCAACGTCTAACCCCCAGTTATTTTTTTACAATTCCCATACTGTATATATATATATATATACATAATATATATAAAATATTAATGCATAATTTTATCAAAGCTCGACACCAACTACCTGCCTAACATCGCCATCTCTACAACCTACTATACACAAACGCTACAACGCGAGAAGCAAACGAACCGATGGACAAGAGTTGAATGAAAATGACCTTACCTATATCGATGAACTTATAAGATGTCAATGGCCTATGTAGCTATAGGTTGTCGTTGAACAATGGATTACGACTAAATACATCTGCGATATAGACATGGATAGGTAAGGTCGACGTCAACGACCCTGCATGGCAGCCCAAACATGTCGTTAAACACTGGAAACTATAATTGTGATTAAATTTTAGACACCTCTTTTAAGAAGGAAAGATGTGTTGTAAGTATAACGTCCTTCAAAGGACTTAGTAATTAAATCTAGGATGTGTGTCTCATTAGGCAGAGGAAAGGTCAACTACCAAAACATGTCGTTAAACACTGGAAACTATAAATAGGACTAATCACTTTTCTGCAGCTGTTCAAAACACCTCTTTTAAGATGCATAGTTCTGCTATAAGTATTATACCCTTCACAAAATAGCTGTAATAAGAAATATCGAGCTGTATGCCAAAACTAATCTTTCTCGGCGGAAACGGCCTATGTTGTCAAAAGCTGCCGTTAAACTGTGGATCCAATCCAATCAACTAAAGAATCAGTAAAGATAGATGGACAGTGCCAGTCCCAAGCCTGACGAAGGAGGGTAACGCTAATTGTCTTTGTTACCTCACAGTGTCGTTAAACTGAAACTACTACTAACACGACGAGATTATAAATTGCTTCGGATAGTCGATATGCACGTCAGCCCTGGCAGCCGCAAGATGTCGCTAAACAATGCTTTGCTACTGCTACTCCTCCGCTGCATTTAACATACCAGGCCCAAGTTGGATAAAAAGTGGGACGACGATAATCGTCTTTGCTATGACATAGCGTTGTTAAATAGACAGACAGAGCGATACAGAGCCAGAGAGATGTCATCGCTACGAGTGTTGTAGTGAGGTGGACAATGACTTTAAGTGGTTTTCAGTGTAGTAGTGACGCAGTTACAGAGACGTCGGTTAAGGCGACGGTGACTCAATGAGGTTCTCTTGTACAACGACGTTTACAAAATCAGGGATTGGCTGAGAGAGATCGTTGCAATGCATTGAGTTGTATTAATAATATTGTATTTTATTGTATTGCATTGATTTGTATCTTCCATGAAGCTATCGCTTATTCTTCCTCTTCTCCTACTTTTCCTCCACCTCCTCTTCTTCTTCTCTTCTTCCTCTTCTTCTTAATCTCCTTCTCCTCCTCTTCTTCCAATTCTCCTCCTCCTCCTTTACTTCTTTTTCTTCTGATTCTTTCTCTTTCTCCTCCTCCTCCTCCCCTTCTTATCCCTATTATTCCTCCTCTCCATCTTTCCCTCCTTCTCCTCATCTTCATTTCTCCTCCTCCTTCTTCTCCTCTCCTTCTCGTCTTCCTTCTCATCTTTCCTTCTCATCTTTCCTTCTACCCTCCTTCTTCTCCTTTAATTGTTTTCTTCCTCTTCGTCATCCGACTGTTAGCTTTCTCCTCCTCCTCTTCTCCATCTCCTCATCCTCCTCTTCTTTCCATTATCCTCCTCCTCCTCCTTTTCTTCTCCTTCTTCTTCCTCCCCTTGTTAGCTTTCTGCTCCATGCATTTAGTCGGAACAATATTGCGAGCGAGACAACGAGTAAACGGTCGTTGCTTTGGCCAGCGAGAGAGTAATTGCGAGGAGGAGCGTCGTCTTCCTGCTAGCAACGCTTGTCGACAAACATTGGTCTCTGCCTGCTTCAGTCGCCGGGGATGGTCGCCGCAATCATGTTGCGCTGCTGTGATGTCTGAATAAAGCCGAGGTCTCTCCGACAAAGACCGGCGAAAAAGGCAATCATTCGCCACGCATAATTACGGGCATAATTGCGTGAATAAATTCAATAATGACGTTTTACCACGACGGGAAATGACGCCGGCGAAGAATTGCCTTTCCGATGATGGCAAATTGAAGAGAGAGAGAGAGAGAGAGAGAGAGAGAGAGAGAGAGAGAGAGAGAGAGAGAGAGAGAGAGAGAGAGAGAGAGAGAGAGAGAGAGAGAGACTGGTAATATCTGGCTGGAACGAGTGGGGGCTCGTCCGCCTGGATGGCAGAGATTATGTGTAGTTTGGTGAAGATGGGTTTCTTCGTCTGTTTTCAGGTGGATGGCTTTCCACTGAGGCAGCGATGAGTTGAAGTCGGTGAGAAATGAGAGACATAATTGGAGACTGCTTCTTTGGCAATTTGTCGACCACGACGATGATTAGCTGAATAGATCGGTTGCGTCGTATCGGCTTTGAATTTAATTTAATTTAATTTTATATAATCTTATATTTCCTTGTGTGAGTATTTTTGCTTGTATGTGTGCACGCATGTACATGTATGTGTGAATAGGCCAAATGTGTATGTAGGCACGTGCGCATGTATGTACGAATGCGTGTACGTATGCATGTATGTATTGTATGCATGTATGTATGATGTGTGTGTATGTATGTATTTATTTATGTGTGCGTACGTTTCTGCCAGGCTTAAAATTAACCAAAAATAGTCAACCTGTTGATGTAATAATGTCGCAAATTGATGTCTAATCCAATCAGTTTTCGATCGAACGTTGATAGATTTCCTCGAGTGCCTGGAACGATCTTCTCCGGTGTTGACGATTGACCGATTTTGCCTCTTCTGGAAATGGAAGAACAGATGACAAGCATGGATGGATGGGAGTTTAACGACAGTTCTCGCCGTTCCATTGGTAGAATAGAGGTGTACTTTTATTTATAGGAGAATATCACTATAATGGGCGTGTTACAATTTTTTAAATCTGTTGACATGCATTTCTATACCTTATTACAACATTTTTCCTTATAACGTGATTTAGACCTTAAAAGAGGTGTCCGGAATATGAACATGGTATTGATTCATTAAAACAGGTGTGTAATTATCTTCAACAGTTCTCACTGAACATAATTATGACACAGTATAGCGGATAAAATATAAAAGTTGGATATTGTGTTTTTGATTTTCCTATCTGATAGCATTGGTGCAACACCGTTTCAAGATATTTAAGAAGATATCCAAAAGAATACATTGCGACAACAGCGTCACACGCATATATAACATACTTTGAGATCTTTAAAAAGGTGTCTCCGCTTTTCTCTCAAATTGTATGGGAAACTTCCTTTCATTTGAATGAATATGAACCAAAATGCCCGAACAATGCGTAAAATGAAAAGGCATCATCATCATTTTGCTGGTTAATTCAAACTATTATCGTTTTTCAAAATTATAATAATAATAATAATAATAAAAATAATAATAATAATAATAAAAATAATAATAATAATAGTAACTTTAATAATAATTATACCAATAGTTATAATTATTATAATTATTAATATTAGTATCATCATCATCATCATCATCATCATCATCATCATCATCATCATCATCATCATCATCATCATCATCATCATCATCATCATCAATCATCATCATCATCATCATCATCATCATCATCATCATCATCATCATCATCATCATCATCATCATCATCATCATCATCATCATCATCATCATCATCATCATTGTGAATTTAACACTAACCCATTTGCAGAACCTTGACAGTCGCAGAAATCTTTTCAGTAAACCATTTAACAATTCTCTTAACTCTGGCTCCAACAAATCTGCAGTTTATACCGATTACTGAAGATGCAAACAATTACAAGGTATAACGTCCAACTTCAAGAACCGACGATTACTAAAGTCGAAACACCGCAACGCCTACTCAGTCACGGAACGGCGAAGGTGAGACTGTTATTCGAACGAGTAATGGAGTTCAACGACTGTGTGTGCGACCAGTCTACTCGAACGACAACTCGCGAATCGGACGCATTTTATCTACGGCTTAAGACGCGCCTCATGCAGGGAGAGAGACACACACAAGAGAGAGATACAGAGACAGGGAAAGACACAGAGACAGACAGACAGAGCTAGTTGATTGGTGTGTGTGAGCGTGCCTTCACCCGTTGCTGGTCCTCCGCATCATAAGAAGAAGAAGAAGCAGTTGCAGCCAATCGCTTTCATCCATTCATAATCGACGCTGTGTTCGGCTGTTACGGTCGGAGACGTTAACTGGACAATTTTCCACAATAAACCGACGACCGATCCATCGGGGGTCAACAGGGGTCAACAGGGGTCAACAGGGGGTCAGCTGTTCCAAGACGACATCAACGCCAGCTGCCTACTTCACGGGCGAAGCTGTCTGACGTTCAGAGTCGCAACACGGGGGAAAGATCGCTCCCACTTCCGAAAAAACTCTAGTCAAACTCTGAGACCGGGTTTGGGCTGGAAGCTCGCTCTTCTGACTCCTGAGTACAATGTCTTCAAGGGATGCTTTATAAAATTACTGCAATAATGATGATGATGATGATGACGACGACGACGACGACGACGACGACGACGACGACGACGACGACGACGACGCGATGACGACGACGACGACGACGACGATGACGATGACGATGATGATGATGATAATATTATTCAAGCTCTGCACCGCCACGATAAATGTTTTTTTATTCTAACGCCTCTCGCTAACAATTCAACAGTTTAACGCGGTGGCGTTCAGAGGGACTTTCGCCAGCTAGGAAATTGAAGAATAGGGCCATTCCGGATATTTTATTTTCCAAATAGTTAATATTCAATCCCTGAGGTATCCTGTATGCATTGGGGCATAAAAATAATAATAATCTGTCTATGTCAGTCTGTTTATATCTCTCTATCTCTCTCACTCTCGCTCTCAACATATTCCATACAAATAGGTGACGCGCTGTCTTTAGACACCTCTAAAAAGCGACTCACAAGTGCTATATATAAATCTCCGAAAACAGTTCGTCCAGTGACACATCTGTGCGTGAGATAAAGTTAAGATAAGTCAACATATCGAAATTTACGCATAAATACAACGGATTCTAAGTTATGAAATGGCTGAGAATTGATTACCGTTTGAAATGCTCATGAAATCATAGCACGAGACAATAAAACAACGCACATAAAGTAAATATAAATGTTTAAATTTAATCTTGCCCCAATATTTAATGCTTTGCAAACACAGTTTGGGCACATTGGGACACTTTTCACGCAGTAACCTATTCCAACCACACCGTAGTTCTCACTAGCGCCTCTAGCGGCGGCGACGACGACAAAGAGGCCAGAGCAGGGTCTGCTCGAGTGCTTCGACCGGTCGTCGATAAACGATCCGACCGAGCGCGTTGTCGACCAGACCCTGGTCCTCTGGCGGTCATAGGCGTCATTAATTCTCCAGAAAAGGTCCAGCCTTGTTTATCTATTTGAGAACATTATTAACTTCAGGCTGGCCGTTCTCATGTGTCGCAACAGATCGGTTCCCGTGCGAAATAGTTCCGACAATTTTGAAGGGAAATGTCGCATTCGAGGAATAGCAGAAGCTTTCGCCGTTGCCCGATTGTTTGTACTCGAGTAATATCTGAATACGATTGTTTAGCGCGGCCGTTTTGGACACCTGTAAATGGATGTCGACCGAAGCTATTTAAAAGTCGGACACGATAAATATTTGAGATCGTTTTCAATGGACAATCATGCTCGCCTTGTAACATTGGGAGTACGGTTAACGTGCTGGAGTGACCTCTACCACGTGATCGAACTCTGCCTCCTGTGGACATCAAACTGTGGACAACCAACCCATTGATGCAACGCAGCGCTCGTGAATAACCTGGTGCCATGCTCGTAGCTTTAGAAATTTTTGAGTATACGATTACGATTGCTTTATTATTAATGGTATTATGTGATTTTGGCGAAAACTATTCTCTTTTAAATAACAGACTGATCTTCCAGACATTGACCTCATTACGACTTGGTTTTGGTCAGCCATCAGTTAATGCCCTGTGCATTAGACGCTGGTGATAGAAGTCACTCATTACTATTGCAATTACTAACTGACAGCAGCAAACTATTTCCACAGAATATTTTATGTTCGGCAATATACATTATAGGAATGCATGCAGGAATACAACTTCTTTTGGTTCACTGCATCCTAGGAACTAGCGACGTGATGAATAACTGTTTATGCTAAACACCTTTTTAACGTATTCATCGGACCAATATAAATTATACATAAAACCTGTACGTTACTGAGCTGTAATATGCCAAAAAGAATCTTTGTCGGCGGCAACGGCCATTGTTGTCATAAGACTGCCGTTAAAACTCTGGATTTGGATATGTTACTGATTTGGATTCCATTTCTGATAGAAAAAGAGAGAAAGAAAACTGATGAAAATACTACACGAAAATGAACTGAAATGCATAAAAAACTTTAAAGACGTAAACGGCCTTTGTCGCTAAAAGACGTCGTTAAACATTTGCTAAATAATAATGGTAGTATGTTAAGTCTATTTTCCAAGTTCCGCTGTTTAGCTTAATCTCTGAGCTTTTCAAATCCAACTGTTATCATCCAACCCAGCATCTTCTGTCTTAGTCTTCCTCTTGTCTTCTTCCCCTCCATTTTTCCTTTGATGACCGTTCTTAGCAGTGAGTCTCCTCTCAGCGTTTCTTCGATCCTTTTCCTTTGTCTCTCTATCGTGAGTGACTCGTTACTAAATGACAAAATGAAGCCGAAAATAATGTGACAAATAAGACAACAGAATAAAATGATCATAAAACAAAATAAATTTGACACCGACAGAAATTCTTTGGGTATATTACAGTTTTATTATTATTCCAAAAGGTTAACGACATCTTGTCACTGATAATAGCAGTTGACGCCTCTAAAACAGGAATATGTTGCATATCGCCACTCAAATAATAATAATAATAATAATAATAATAATAAAATAATAATAATAATAATAATAATAATAATAATAATAATAATAATAATAATAATAATAATAATAATAATAATTTTATTATTTATAATAAATTTATTCCAACGCCTCTCGCTAACAATTAATCGGTTTAGCGCGGTGGCGTTCAGATGCCTACATGCATATAAACATTTACGCACACATACAGATATGTTCAAACATACACTTTTGTATGTTGACCTGATTACGGCTTGGTTTTGGTGTGCCATCGGTTGATGCCTTGTGCATTAGACACCGGCGCAATAGAAGTTGCTAATTACATTACATTACATAAAGCAGCGATGACTTAAGCGATGACATTGTATGCACAGCGCTTTCGACGACCTCTCCAATAGTGGAGCTATATAAACCATCACGTTACGATACATTATACGACAGAAGACTATTTTCAAGTAAAGAGTCTATAGAACAGAAAGCGAATACTACTCGACAGCGATTAAGCGATCACACCTTCCGACACTCCGCTGCTGCCCTACGGTGGCACTAAAGGAACGATGCCTCGGAAATACATAGCCAACGGAAGACATTTTCAGCAGGAGAAAAATAAATTGTATGACGAAGAAAATGACCGTAGAAGATTAACAGCAGAACCAAATTACCAAGATGAAAAATTAGGTCAAAATAAATCAAACGGTATAACGTGACAAATAAGACCACAGAATAAAATGATTATCAAACAGATTAAATTTGCTTAAAAACCGACAATGAAAAAGAATTTGTGTACGCGTCAAGCGATAGAATTTGCCACGGGGTCTGATGTGGAAACAATTTAAACACCTTTATAATTAAACCCTCTGACGCTATATATACAAAACGACCACGTGAAAACTGCGAGTGGTACTAATTGGTTCCATAATGTTTTTAACATAAAGAAACGTAAACGATATGCAACATATTCCTGTTTAAGAGGCGTGAACTGCTATTATCAGTGACATCTTGCCGTTAACCTTTGGGAATAATAATAAAACTGTAATATACCCAAATAATTTCTGTCGGCGTAAACGGCCTTTGTTGCCATAAGATGTCGTTAAACTCTGGATCCTAAAACTCAATCACAACCAGTTCGTGTCCATAATGGGAGGTAGCGCCAGTCCCAAGCCTTTAAGAAAGGAGGAGGGCGACGTAAACGGTCGTGGTAGCCCAAGGATGCCGTTAAACAGTTGAAACTACAAATTCGAGCGGACGGACATGATAGCAGATGTACTGTGTAGGAGCAAACTATGCCACGAGTAATACCTCTTGCAAAACACCTTTATAAAATATTCCACTCATACTATATAAGCAGCAAATAACTAGCGTATTTAGTGAATACGAGAACTCGGGGTCACCAGTGGCCATGCCTGTTGCTAAACACCTTTATAACATATTCCAGTGAAGCTATATAAGATGCAAATAACTAACGTATTTACTATTTAGTGTTTCGTCGTACCACCATTTAGCTCGTCTATTATAGGAAAAGCAAAGAAAAAGCTTGAATTATTATTATTATTATTAAGGGGAATTTATATAGCGCCCCTTCAAGGTAATCTACTCAGAAGCGCTCCCAGTCCAACCACGGCTAAACAAAACAGTCTTGAGGTTTACAAAGAAGGTAGTGGTGTGACCCCTAGGCACTAGGCGGAGTGCAACAGGGAGCCCATTCCAGGTCGTAGGGCCAGCGACAGAAAAAGAGCGCCGCTGCTTTATGGTAGTCTGCGAGCGAGGGACTAAGAGTTCAGCTTGATTAGCTGATCGGAGAGCAGATCGCCGCTGGACACCAGAGGTGGAGCAGCAGAGTTCCCGCAGGTATAGGGGAGCGATACCCTCCATGCAGCGCCAGACCAGCGCAGAAACTCTATAGGCGATCCGCTGCGGAAATGGAAGCCAGTGTAGTACATTCCGCATATACTCTGAGATGTGGCCAAATTTTGGGATTCGCCCAATAAGACGTGCCGCCGCGCGCAAAACCCGCTCTATGCACCCAATCCGGACTGCTGGGAGCCCATTATAGAGGGCACTACAATGGTCGAGGCGAGAGACCACAAAGGCGTGGACAAGGGTGGAAGCAGCAGTAGGAGTAAGAGAGCGAGATATTACCCTCAGCTGACGCAGTTGGTAATAGCAATCGCGACAGAGTAGATTGATGTGTCGCGTGAACGTGAGCTCCTGGTCCAAGGTAACACCAAGGTCACGGACAGATGAAGAGAAAGTAATCCAGGGGAACTCAAGAGCTAAGGCCTCTAAGTTAATTTTTGCAAGTTGTTGGCGCGTGCCAAGCCAGATATATTGAGTCTTATTGGGGTTTAGTCGTAGGCGGTTGGAGGACATCCAGGCCTCTAAAGTCTGAATGGCAACTGAGGAAGAAGAGCAGTGCCTTGAGCCAGCCCGAGAGGCAGCCATGGGTATGAAGTGTTAGCGACTTCATTTTCTTAGCCTCGGCATATGAGGGCTGGTGGCCAGTCCTCTCCCTCGACGTCTCATCTTCCCACCGACAGTGTATACGCCTACTCATCAACGCTCAGTTGGCTAGGGGTGCAGTAGGAGCAGAAATCTCGAACCAAATTTCTGCCCTTGCGGTAACTTGAACCCAGGCCTCTCGATTTAGAGTCCAGCACGCTAACCACTACACTCTCGAGCACCCCCCAGAGACTATTTACTAGTAAGTAATGCAGCACCAATTCCCACCAAGAAAAAGGAATCGCAACGGAAGGAATTTCCAGCAGGAGATAATTTATTTGCCACCTAACCAAATTACTAAAAGGCGAAAACTAAATGCAATTCTGAAGAAAATGACCATAGAAGCTGACGAACGGCAGAAACTAATGACCAAGTTGACTAAGTGAGCCCGAAAATGACTAAAATGACAAACCAAACAACGCAGTTGTTCGGGTGGTAACAGTCCCAATCGTGGAAACAAAAGGAGGGCGACGCCAACCACCTTTGTTAATGGACCAGATGTCGTTAAACTCTGCAGAACCTATATCATTAAGTGAGCCCGAAAATGACTCCAAAGACAAACCAAACAACGCAGTTATTCGGTTGGTAACAGTCCCAATTGTGGAAACAAAGGGAGGGCGACGCCAAGCACCTTTGTTAATGAGCCTGGAAGTCAGATGTTGTTGCAAGACAATTCCAAAAATCTACCCATTTTTGACACTTTAGACACCTCTTTTTAGGCAGCTCAGCATCCTATACATACACCTGCAGTTTTAGCTTGATGTTTACGTATTCAACTCCACAAAGCTAATAAAAATTAATGTTAACAAATTTCTCTTCAATTCCGTCACTGCTCGTAGTATGGTAGTGATAGTCCCAACTATGGATAAGGAGGAGGGCGATGATAATCATCGTTTTAAATGACACAGTGTCGTTAAACAGCAATCAACTATAACTAATGACGTTGGATCATAGCGATATCTAATATAATCTAGTTTATGTCGACGTCAACAGCCTTTCTTGCCAAAAGATGTCGTTAAACTCTGCATCTATCTGTTGCAGCACTTCAGTATATCTGACTACAGTTGTGCCAGTCCAAATCCATGGAGGGAGGAGGGCGACTTCAACGGCAGTGGCAGCCATAAGATGTCGCTAAGCACTGCAAAGTATTACTACACAATTTATCAACGCGGTATGTTCTGTGTTTTGTAATCTGAGGTTCGAATATACTTCAAGCTACTGCATAGCAATCCTGGATAACTTGCTTATTCATTAATGTCTGCAAGGAAGGCAACGGGGAAACCACATTATTCATCTCATCCCTCTGTGGCATCAAAAAAGGCCAATGTATACCTGCCTTCGGGGCAAGAACTCATAATTATCATCGTCTATGCTACTGTGAAAACAATAAAGGAAACAGTCTCGATATTTCGACACCTTTCAAATGCGCAATAAGTTACAATAAATAAGCGTGGCCGTTGAATGATAGTTTCAATATCGTCACCATTTCCTGAGTAGTTTTCTGAATATATTGCCTGCTGACATCGGCCTTCGAAGCCATAAGACGTACGTTAAATTATAGATATTTTATTTTCAAATCCAGGTTCGCCAATAATTAGCGACAATTAAAGCTGTACAAATATTCTTACCAATCGAAATCAACTGCCTTTGAAGGCATAAAACATTTATAAACTTTTGAAAACAGTTTTATTTAAGAAGAAGGACGTAGCTAAACCATCTTCGTCATGGCAAAGCGTTGTTAAGCAATAATTACATCCAACGTTATTTGATGAATATTCGGTTAAATTTGAAATCAACGCCCCCCCTCCGTTGTTACTTCTCAATCCAGAAGTTTTGCCTCTGTTGCCCCTCTCTTCGGAACCGTCTTGCGCAGAAATTGTGACTTGAGCTCCTCATCCTCTCTCTTCCTCTGTTTCGGAAACGCCTGAATACTATTTTATTTGTTAGTGATAGCACTGACTTTGGTCAGGAGCGCATCTGAATCATTGAGAGGCCCTTTATAAATGTTCGATTACAATTACAATTACAATTACATATCCACTAACCTTATCTACCTGTTTTTTCCGTTTAACACGACTGAAATTATTTTCAACAGTTCTTACTGTTCCGAGGACATTATACAAAGACCATATCAAATCTTTATTATTACGTCGGCTATCGCATCCAAAATGTATATAGCCATCTCTACATACATTTTAAAGGTGTCTGTTCAACACTCTCTAAAAGAGTCCTGAGCAGATATAGATCCCTTTGAAAGCATTTTAAAGGTGTCTAAATAGAGGGCCATAACCAAATGGATACTGTGCAGCATTTACTTTTTACGTGCCAATTTCGCGATTTCGTAGATGAGGCGCGTTTTTTTATAATTGACGCAAGCGCCTCTGTCGACGAGACCTTACCATATTCACAATCTCTGACAATTACTGAAGGCATTGACACATCTCTCCCTAATACTACTCTGATCCGGCCAACATTACGGCACTAGATGTCGCTAGAAGCAGGCTCTATGGCCTTCTCATGTGCTCAGTAAGTAAGTAAGTCAGGCAATCAGTTAATCAAGTCATTTTGCCTATAAGCGAAAGGTTGGTGAGTGGGTAAGTAATAAGTAAGTAGGCAAGCTGATAGGCAATTATTGCATTAGTAGCAAACCAGGTAATGCATTTGGTACACGGTAGCCTATTGGTTAGAACGCTCGCCTTGTGATGCGGAGAATACGGGTTCGATTCCCCTCCCTTGAGACGGTTACTGTGTAGAGACCTTGAGCAAGTCCTTCACTCACAATTGCTCAGCGCCATCGACTGATGCTTCGTCATAGATGGTGATGTTTAGTTAACGAATGATAGCGGCAGTTATTATATAATTCATATTTTACCTGATATAGTTTAATGCATTTCGTTGATTTCCAAAATAAGATTAATGCGTGCCCAAAAGAGAACGGTTATAGGTGGTTCTGCTGCTTTTATATAGTAACTTTAAATGTCTTGAAAAAGGTGTTTAACGAACTGCGCTACCGTTTAGTAGTATCGTTGTTTGACATCAAACCTCTCCAAATGAAGAACTATTAACATAACAACAGTCGAACTGGAATTTAACATAGCTGAACGTAGCTAGCAAGGAGAAAAATAAATGCGTACATTAATTAATTAATTAATTCTTTGAATATAAAGTGGGACTGGGACTACGATAGTAGGAACAGCATAACGTCGTAACGCTGGTGCCTCTTAAATAAACTAATTAAGACATTCAAAGGAGGTGTCTAAGATTTGCACAGCTTCAGCCAACTTAAACAAGAAAGACTATTTACTATTAAGTAATGCAGCATCAATTCCCATCAGGAAAAGGAAGCGCAGCGGAAAGAATTTCGAGCAGAAGATATACCCAACGAAAGAAATTTCCACCAGCAGAAATAGCCAGCCATGCAGAGTAATTTCCAGCACGAGAATTACAGAGGTTAGATTGCTCGTCCAGAGGTGATTGTTCTCGAAAGCTTTTGCAAAGCTAAAAGCTTCGTCTTTCTGACTGACCTGTAACAGACACTCACTATCTAGATAATACAGGAGATGCATGAAATACGTTGCACATCATAAATGATCGAGCACAAAGAAGAAGACGAACAGCAGAACCAAATGGCCAAGGTGACAAAATGAGGCCGAAAATGACTTAAATAAAAAATCAAACGACGCAGTTATTCGGGTGGTGCCAGTCCCAAGCGTAGAAAAAAAGACAGCGACTCGAATAACCTTCGTCAGCGGACCTGGCAGCCAGATGTCGTTGCAATATGGATATAAAGAAATATCGCCAATTTGACCTTTTAGAAACCTCTTTTAAACTAGGTCAGCTTTCAATATATAACCTGCGTAATAATTCATGTTCGATTTTAAGAGTGATTTCGTCACCACAAGGTTGATTTCTGTTTAAGGACGTGGGAACATAATATAATCTAATTTAATCTAATCTAATCAGACCTAATCTAATCTAAAATATAATAGAATCTATTATATTAATTAATATTAATTAATCTATTAATTAATAATTCATTATTATTATTATATTATATTATTTATTATTGTATTATTATATTATTATATTTTTTATTATTTTTTATTATTATTATTATTTATTATATTAATTAATAATTTATTATTAATCTATTATATTATATTAGAATCTACGCGGGAGCATATATAACCTAATTTAATCTGATATAATCTGACCAAATCCAATCTAATCTAATATAATCTATACGCTGTATTATGCCAAAATAGTTTCTGTCGACGTCAACGGCCTTTCTTCCTGTAAGATGTCGCTAAACTCTGCATACATCCGTTCAAACACTTCATTATATCTAACTCCGCCACATTCCGTACTTTGCAAAAGAGTAGGGCGACGTCAACGGACCTGGAAGTCATAAGATGTCGCTAAACACTGCAAAGTATTACTTCATTTAATCTGTGTGGTATGCTTTGGGCCTAGTAACCGGAGGTCTGCAGGTTCGAATCCACGCCAAGAAACTGCATTCAACCCGGGACAAGGTGCTCATCCATAATTCTCTGTGAGGAGGGCAACTGGAACCGCCTCACTCACCTCATCCCCGGTGGCATAAAAAAGCCAATATACCTGCCTTCGGACAGAGAACTGATCATCGTCATCATCTACATGTATGCTACGGCGAAAACAATTAAGGAAACTGTTTAGAAATTTGGACACCTTTATAACGCTTAATGCTTTGCAATAAATAAACGTGGCCCGTTGAATTATACATTCAACGACGGCGTGGATGTCCGATGCGTACGCATTGACGTGGCAAGGGGTCTTCAGCCGATCCTGACATCTGACCAGCCAGGGAAGATGAGCTTCAGCCCGGTCTGACTTCTGGCTAAGCGGAGACGAGGATCGGTGACCAAGTACGCAAGGGCAACATTACCTCCGCCACTGAACGTTCGTGCATTGCACCTCCGTGCTCTATGCCAGTCTCAGTGCCAGTCCCAAGCCTGGAGGAAGGAGGAGGGCGACGCTAAGGGTCTTTGTTACCATACAGCTAGTCGTTAAACGGTCCAAAAGAAGAATAATAAAAATTATTATACATTAATTATACTGTAACAAAGAAAATATCTCGAATATATTAACAGATAAATGTAAAGTATTCAAGTTAGAATTTAATATTAGGACCTTGCTTGGTTTGGGCTGCTTACAAGGTGAAGTCTTTAGGCTGGTCAACCTTATCGGCAAGGGAAGGTTTTTTTAGGTTGTAATGTTTATAATGTCAGTGGACGTTGATGGTTAGTTTTGCCCTTGTGTAGACATTTGGTTGTTAGGGTGTAATATGTGAATGCGTTATAAGTTTGTTATTTTGAATCCATTTAAATATATTATGCTAACATTGCTTGTTTGTAATGATTAATTACCTATGTAAACATATATAACTAAACTAAGAATTCATGTCAAAATAACATCTATAATAAAATTTAATAACCATTAAACTGAAATTAAAAATTAAAAGTGAAAGATTAAGAATCTCAGGTCAAATTACAATACTCTTTTCTATTCATATCTTTAACATGTGATAAAGAACTGTCATTTTCAATGTATGCCTATGCATGTATTTTAATTATGATGTCTGGTTGCATTGAATGAAAAAAAGTTTGAAAATTAAAAATATAAATTTCATCTCATAATTTCATGTTTTGTAAACTTCATAATTACAGGTTTTGTAAACTTGAAACAATGCTGTTATATCATTGAATAGCTGAATTGATATCTCGTGTACATTATTGCTGTTTATCAGGAATCTTTTCATTTTACATTAAACAATTTATGTGTGATAATTGCTGAAAAACAGTGTATAATTTTCCTGAAAGACCATCTTACAGTATGTTATCTTATGCAAGTAACATTGAAATTAGTATCTGAACTAAAATATTATGCTACTAAACAATGAATATTAGTGACATTGTAAAGTACTGTTTATGCCTTTAACTCTATCAATTTTGTTTCAACTGTATTGTACATAATTTTGAATTGTCGTCAACGGCCTTTGATGTCATATGATGACGTTAAACCATGGATTAAAAAAAAATTATACATTATTGAAATTATCCCATTATTGAAACCTAACAAATGAGCCTCAATTCCAGAATCTTATCGACCGATATCACTTACTTCTACTTTATGCAAGGTAATGGAGTCAATGGTTAATAAACGTCTTCAATGGTTTTTGGAAAAAATAATCTTATTTAAAAAAATCAATTTGGTTTTCGAAAATATAAAAGCACAAATGATCAGATTCTTAAACTTCAGGATACTATTCTTAACAAACTTAGAAATAAAGAACATGTTCTAGCTATTTTTAACCCTCAGGCTACCAAAAGGGGTGGTTACCACCCCCTACGTTTTTATGCATAACATTTTGTTTCATATGGAATATAATTTTTACATTTTAGGTAGCTGTAGCAGATTCATTGGCGCACATTTTGAGGTAAACATCATGGTGGTGGCCTACGCCATTCAAAAGTTATACCCGATATACTGGAGGCACCAGGGGGGTTGGTTACCACAACCCCTTAGTTTTTTTACTATAGCTTATTGACTATTCTTCCTAGAAGAGATAAAATATACCATTCTTTAGAGGGAATGCAGGGCTTCATTTACATACTTATATTGAAAACCGTAAGTGACCAAAATAAATAATAAAACGCGTAATATGCGTGAAAAATGGCTGAATGCAAGCACTACCCCTTAGTTTTTCGTCTGTAGCGTATTCATTTATCTTCCTGGAAGAGAAACAAATATACCATTCTTTAGAGGGAATTTAGGGCTTCATTTGCATGCTTACATGTTTGTCTTTTGAAAACCGGAAGTGATCAAATATAAATAATAATACGCGTAATCTGTGTGAAAATGGCTGAAATATGTATGGATGTATATTTATGCGTATATAAACATATGTAGGGATGTATTTGTGTATCTTGGATACATAGATCAGTTTCAAAACACACATAATTTTATATTTGTTTATCCAAAAAGTACAAAATGTACGCAATAATATAAAATATCGCTAACTAAAGGGGTTCCGTTGTTAAAAGTGATGTAATTTCGAGGTGCATTCACAGAATGTAGGCCTACAGCTAAATATACCATTCTGTGCAGAAATGAATGCTGAATCCAATGCTAAATTACAAGTTATCATTCATATGTGAAACCAAACAAAAAATCCAGGGGGTAACCACCCCCCCCCTCTGGTAGCCAGTGTTACAAAAAAACCTCGGTAGCCTGAGGGTTAATGACTTTGAAAGAGCTTACGATAATATTGCATGTTCCTACGCTTTTGAAAAATTTCCAAAATTGGGAATAGGCGGTAATACATTTAACTTGGTTGAAAACTTTCTATCTAATAGAACTTTTCAGGTTAAGGTAGGATATTTCAGATGAATTTATACAACAGAATGGTACTCCGCAAGGATAAATAATTTCTGCTCTTTTATTCCTAATAATGATAAATGATATTCCCACAGGTGTGGATGGTGTAGAAATGTCCCTTTATGCTGATGATAGTGCTATTTACTTTGGACAGAGAAATATTAAAACATTACAAAATAAAATTCAATTATCGATCAATTTAATACAGTAAGTATGTAAGTTAGTAAGGCAATCAGTCAAACAAGCCATTTTGTCAGCTGTCGTATAGGTTGGTAAGTGGGTAAGTAAGTAATGAACAAGCAAGCAAGCAGATAGGTTGGAAATTGCGTTAGTAACAACCAGGTAAAGCTTTTGGGACACGGTATCCCGATTGGTTAGAGCGAAAGCGCAGTTGCAGAGTAACTCCTATATAACGTTAGATGAATGCGTCATAAAAGTTGCTTAACATCAGCTACTACTCACGACCAAATTTATTTCTACGCGCCTAAGTAAAATGCAAAGCTATCATCAAACTTAAGCGAGGCTTTATATAGCATCAGGTATTTCTATTATAAAGGTGTTTAATATCGAGCACACTCGTGACCTCGCTTGTTACTTGTTATGCGCAGCGCCACTGAATCTTTTCGACTTATGACTAAAGCAGATCCCAGAAAATTTAGGTGACATTGAACCGAGCTTTAGAGGAAATATTTCTGCATCTTCACATGGGTCAACTTCTGGAAAGTTTCCCGCAACGATTCAACTCTCTTGTGGCGACGACTGGTGGAATTTATTCAAAGCGGGAACTGCATTAAACGCCCGATATTTCATCCAGCGTTATAAAACCCCGGTCGCTTATCTAAACGGGCGCACATATTCATACGCACGCCATGAGCCCAACACATAACCGGTCGCAATGGAAACAGAATGGGTCGTTTGAAGACACAAAATGGCGTCTTTAGTGCCACAAAATGGCGATACGATTGACTTCCGTCGCCAGAGAACGATGTATCTATGGCGCAACCTCTGACCCCCCATGGAAGGCTGGATAAATGCGGTTACACTGGAGAGAGGTCGCAGATGTTTTGCTATTGCCTTTGTATTATGGAGGGTTATGAAGGTGTGAAGTGAAATCAAAATGACGCCTTGCCGAAATAATCTCCTTACAGCGTTGTGATATTGGACTAGAGGCGAAATTTTTTTTCTAAAGACTAGGACCGTTTGTCACGAAATTTGGCTTGACGTAAATTACAAGAGTAGAAATATGGACGGATTGTCATTCTACTTTAAACAGAATAAAGTATCATTTCCTGTTAAAATTCTGATATGTAGACATCGGTTATGCAATTTCTCATTGGGTGTAATATCAGCGATGGGAGATTTGACACCTTCATTTTAAGAGATTTCATAGAGAAAGGTGTCTTGTCTTTGGACTGTAACGTATTACTTTTTGTTACCTTGTGTTTAAAGACGTTAGGTTTACCTTTCATCACTGAAAGCAAGACAATTACAAGATTAACAACCCAACGTTTTATATAGCACAGGAATAACCTTAAAAGAGGTTGAAAAATTGTGCAAATGATGACAACAAAACAATAGAAATACTGCTTTAAAGGTGTCGAAATTGCAACCGCGTTGTTATCGCTTTGCGTTCAATAATGCTAATAAATGTGATTTCTAATAATAATTATAAATCACTCCTGTACCCAAGTATGCTCAAATTTAACGTATTTTAAGCGTATTTTCGTTGCTTTGTTTTTGCATTGTTTTGTGTTTAGTTAAATTGTATTTCATTATTACAATATGGTATTCTATGATATTTCACTTTCTTGAAATATATTGTATTGCATTGTCTATTCTAATACGCCCTTATTAGCTGCAGTTATACCTTGTTGGTGATTCGGTAACTGTCGAAAAATCTCTTGGGTGTAATATCAACAGCGGGCGATTCGACATCTTAATTGAAACATTTTTCATCGATAAATGCGCCTTACCGTTTGTATTTGTAGCATTTGTAATCCTTTGTTTAACATCATGTGGGTACTAGGATAGTTAAGGATATACCAACAATTCACCCCTGTTCTTCTTCTTTTCAACCGTCCTCGATACGAGGGTTGGTCGCATTGTAGACGATTCTTCTCCATCCTCTCCTGTCCTCGGTTTCTCGAAGCAACCTTTCCGTTGATAATTCCAACCATTCTCCCACATTGTCCATCCACCTCTTCCTTGGTTTCCCTCTTGATCTTGCTCTCGGTACCGTTCCTTGCATAATTTCTTTCTCTAGACATTCACCTTGTTTCCTCATTATGTGCCCAAAGTAAGACATCTTTCTTCTTTTGATTGATTCCAGTAAATTCCTTTCCACTCCCGCCGTCTCTAACACCCATTCATTTGTTTTCTTCTCTATCCATGATATACCCAGTATTTTTCGTATGCATTTCATTTCAAATGCTTTTATTCTCTCCTCATCCCTTTTTTTGATTGCCCAACTCTCGCAGCCATACATCATCACTGGCCATATAAGTGTCCTCATTAATTTAATCTTTGTGTTAATTTTTATGTTATGGCTTTTCCACAGTTTCATCAGATCTACTCCTATTCCAAGTCACCCCTGTTACTCGTAACATAATATTATGCCTACCCCAGCACTTTATATAGTCCAATTGAGATCCTTAAAAGAGGTGTGGAGAAAGTGGGCACATATTACACATTTACGTTCTGTTTTTAAAAACGTTTCAGCATTGTATACGTTAGCGTGGAAATCGTTCGTCATTGGAAGTTCGTTTAGACTGGCGCTATACAAATTTTCAATTAAAATAATACAGAGATCTGACGACGGCAAATGATCAACGCTGAGGAAAAAATTCCGATGTGATGTTATAATAGGGATCATTTTGGAGATATTAGACACCTCCTTTAAGTAATTTATTGCTCTATATAAACTCTGTACTGAGACATTGTTGAGCTGTCGTTTAAGTGTATTGGATGCTGAAACAGTCTACGGGTAAAAGGCCGACTTTGTGAATTACCTATATCATTTAGTGTTTGTGCTGTTTTTATCAAATTTTTATTCAAAAAAAGTATAATGGTAAATAGTGAATGTTGTCACTAGATGACGTTAAACTGAAAATTAATAAATAATCACTTAAAAGAGTACAAGTAGAATAAGAATCTAACGTCATGATATTATTATAATTAAATTTGTATCGAATCATTTAATCACAGTGTGTGTATCACAGAAAGTAGGCTTAACCGATGCATTACTTTATGACGTTTAACATTGAATTTTGTGACACTGTAAGGATTTATTTTGACACCTTTAAATGGTGTCGTTTGGACGTTAAATTTCTCGTTTTCATTGTATGGTATACATTGTGAATTGTCGTCAACGGCCTTTGATATCATAAGGCGACGTTAAACCTTTGAGTAATAATAATTGTTGATCTGTAATATGCCAAAAAAATCTTTGTCGGCGGAAACGGCCTATGTTGTCATAAGCTGACGTTAAACTGTGGATCCAATCCAATTGTTTAATGCTGTTTAGAGCTGTAAAATGCCAAAAATAATCTTTGACGGCGGTAACGGCCTTTGTTGTCATAAGCTGCCGTTAAATGTGGATCCATCTTTGTTTAATGAGAAAAAGCGATGTTCAAGTGACCAGTTCCAACAAAAGCAGATCTCAATCTAAACTCTTAAGAACAATAATGAACTTGTACAGTTTTTCATGTTATATTTCAGGTTTTGTAACACTGTCATTGATTTTACATTAATTTAATAGCTTTAATAGAATGATTCACATTTTAAATGACAATATCTTTTAAAAGCTGATAATTGCACTCGATGTACTGTTGGACATTATCCCTCCCGGACGTAATCCCCGCCCGCCCACCCCCCTGGTCAAAATTCCCCAGACAGAATCACCCCTCCCCGATTTTGCGTAGGACATAATCGCCTCTGACGTAATTATTCCCCAAATGTGCAATTAGCCTATTTCTGCATTTAATTGATAAACCTAAATTAACCAGTATTTGTTTGTTGTGTCAGTTTGTTGATTTCGCTAAGGTATAGACTTAAAACTTGTTATTGTCGTTTAGGTCTCAAGTTAAGACTTGCTAATATTGTTTAGGTCTTGACTTAGTCTAGTTTATGTCGTTCACTTCTAAAACTAAATTTTCAATTTATATGCTTATATAAAAACCTTTAAAGCGTTTTCAAGGTGTCTAAATAATTAATTATTAGTTGGCGACATGGAACAAAAATCGGTTTATTTATCGTTGTAGTGTTCTAAATTATTCGGCGTTTATTCGCCCATTGTAATACCTGCTTAAACTGAAGTTGGATTGATGAAAATAATTCTTGCTTAAATAGAAGCTGGATGGATGAAAATAATGTTTGTGAAAGTAGCAGCTGGATTGATGCAAATAATACTTCTAATACTAATTGTTATTTTGCCGGTGGACAAATTCGTGCAGACTAGTATAATAAACTTTTCCAGTGTTATATGTTATACCTGGTGCCTCGGGTATATCAGGTACAACTTTTGAATGGCGTGGGTTACCACCATGATGTTTACCTCAAAATGTGCGCCAATGAATCTGCTACAGTTACCTAAAGTGCAAAAATTATATTCCATATGGAAAAGAAAATTATGCATAAAAACGTATGGGGGGGTGGTGGTAACCAACCCCCCCCCCTTGGTAGCCCGAGGGTTAAATAAATATATTGTCCCATTTCACTATAGGACTAACTAACAGTCCATTGTCAATGCAAGTAACTTCAACTATCTGACCTGTGGTAGTGCCAGTCCCAATACTAGAGAAAGGAGGAGGGCGACACTAATCATTTTTGTTATGACACAGTATCGTTAAAAAGCAACTAGCCAGCATAACGTTTACTGAAATGGTTGACTTATTGGCGGATTGATTGACTATAGGAACGAACAAGTCTATGCGTAATGACTGATTTTAAACACCTTTATAATAGACTTATCCGAAGCTATATATAAGCTTCAGAGGCGACCAACTTCAATTCAAACTCGATTATGAATTACTATACAACTCTAGGAACAAACAAGGCTATGAGTAATGGGTGATGCTAAGCACCTTCAAGCATCAATCTGATATTATGTTAGATTATCTGATGGTATCATTTCAAGTAGCGTCAGAATTATCCGTTTTCGAATTGTCGTGAACAGTGTTTGATGTCATAAGACGATGTAAAATCTAGGACTATTTAAAAAACTGACTCGACCACTGCTCCCACTCTGGCATCGCCAGTCCCAAAACCTAAGAAGGGGGGGTGACGATAATCAGATTTCTGCCATTAATCTAATCTAATCTAATCTAATCCAATGACTTCTTTAACGACGTTGTTTACTTATACCCAAGACATATACTATAGCAACGAGCAAGGCTCCAAGTATAATAGTCACTGTACGTCTGTGCCTTAAAGCCAGGCAGTGCCAGTCCCAAGCGTGGATAAAGGAGGATGGCGAAGCTAATGATTTTGTTATCACACAGTGTCGTTAAACGGTAACTACTATAACTACTGCACTGAGTAATGTTTTATAGTAAACACCTTTTTAACGCAGTCATCTTGTGCCATATATATCCATCTGGCGCCATTATTTCTATGTGCATTTCCCTTTTTAGGCACCATCGAATTGTCGTCAACGGCCTGTAACGTCACAAGACGATGCTAAACCTTAGAATAATAAAACCAAATCTGACTCAACCACTGCTCGCAATATGGCAGTGCCAGACCCAAGTCATAAGAAAGGAGGGCGACGATAATCAGATTTATTATGACCCAGCGTCATCAAACAAAACGAACTACCTGTCAATGCAAGTGTTAAGAGTGTGTTTAAAGTTAGACGTCAGAGCTAAAAGTGGTTTTTATCAGACGTGGACAAATTGTCTGCCCTAAATCTAATCTAATGACTTCTATATCGCATAATCAGTGAATGAAATCAGAAATCATAATCCATCGGAAAAGAAGCCAGAATCCAATAGATCATGGAAGCCAGACACCGGTGACTGTGTAGGTTGAAAGAGACGAGTTTTAAGGTTTACGCCTGAATGTGATCAAAGGAAATAGTGACAGAGGACTGACTGCACAAGTTGAATGAACTCTTAATCGACAGAGTGTATAAGAAATGTGAAACGAATGCAACTTGCCGTTTAATTGTTAAGGTGAGGTAAAATCAACGGCCCTGGAAGCCACAACCTTGTCGCTATATATAGTCGTTAGCAAGAAGTCTTTGGCAAGAAAAGTTGGAGCCGTCGGAACCTTTTTTGCCTTTCACTCGATCTGTCACCACACCCGGAAGACGACCGACCGCCTGACCGAATACATTGTCGGTCAGAATTTAACTACTCACCCGTTGGAAGACTTAATGAAGCGACGCAAATACAAGCGAAGGGAGGCAGAATAGACAGCCAACGGACTATAGGGGTGTGGAACGCTAGCTCGGTTGGCTAAACAGCCATCATTCGATTCGCGTGTTTGTGTGTATGTGTATGTGTGTATTACGTGTGTGCGTGCTCTTGCGTAATAATGTACACACGTTCGCCTGTGAATAGGTACGTGTGTATGTGCGTATGTGGCGTGTTTGTGTGTGTATGTGTGTTATGTGATAAGATCTCATCTCGCCAGTATTATGTTACCGGGAAAAGGAGCAATATCAATTCAATATAGTTGCATCCAGTGTTTAGCGACATCTTGTGGCTGCCAGAACCGTTAACGTTGACCTTACCTAACCTCTGATTCGGCAAGACTTTCCGATGAATATTAACACGTGGTTGATAAAACTATATATAGCCTATAATTGATCCGTTTTAAAGGTGTCTAAGTAGATCCTTATATCTTTTGTTGTAGTCTTCGCTGTTTAACTACCTCATCCTTGCCCACAGATGTCACCACGATTTAATTTTTTACACCGGATATTAAACATCGTGTTTTGTTCCCGACAGGAATTTTCTAATCCACAAACATAATATTATTATTCGTCAAAGCTTCTTCGTAAATATAATAAACTGCAAAGCAATTGTTATGTAAACAAAACGCGATGACTTCCTGACCGCCAGAGGGCTACGTTCAAACTTTCATGAGTACTTGAATTTGATAGCACTATTAGCGAACATTATAGCTATAAAAGGCGCTATATATTTTAACGGAAAACCGCATTATAACTATAGTAGTGCAGTGACTCTAATGACATCTTGTGACAACTAGAGTCGTTATCGTCTCCGCTAGCGTATATATATGTATATATATATGATATACATATATATATTATTTCAGACCCCCTTCAAGAGACCTCTCCGCAGAGGCGCTTCCTCCGTTTATATAGACACACATATACACTCAGACACACGCGTACGCCCACAAATATTTACATACATCAGGCCTACATGTATATAGGTAAATATATTTATATATATATACATACGTATGCATATAATTATATATGCATTAATATAATTATATAATTATAATTTTATATATATATAAGGGTAATAATTATGTCCCTATCTGAATAAGTACGACTTGAATAGGGTTTACCATAATTTAGATTCGATGCAATAAAACAATTTGTACAACTCTAACTCGTCGACGACATTGTCCAAGAATTCGACAAACTGAAGCAACTTCAACAAAAGCTTCACCGAAAACGACCAACGTTGAGTAAAATAAAGAACTACCTGCAGGAATGCATAACAAAATTAATGGTCTTTGTTATCAAACAGTGTCGTTAAACTGAAACTACTTAGTAACAGGTATTGATCATAGAGAAGGGTGCCTTGCTTTGAAAAGCGTTTAGAACCACTGTATTATAGGAACAAACGTAGAGAGCGAGAGGTACCGAGTTCGAGCCCCGTTCGGCGGATATGCTTTGTAGGCTGCTATTAGCGCCGTGTATTGCAGGCTGTCTGTTCTGTTAGTAGTTAAGATTGTTTCAATTTCATAACATTATTATTATTATTATTAACGAGGCCATGAATAATGGTTGAAGTTACACACCCTTATAATGTATTCATCTACTGCTATATATGCATACTCTCGGGACGCGATTTAATGGTAAACTATTTAACCACCAATACATCTATAGAAACCAACGAGGCCATGAATAATTAAGTTAAACACCTTTATAAATATTCATCTGATGCTAATAACTGCTTCCAAATTGTTAGATTTAATCGATGATAAATTCACATTACCCTTACGGGCCCTACCTGTGGTTGTGCCAGTCCCAAGCTTGGAGTGGGGAGGAGGGCGACGCTAATCATCTTTGTTTAGAAACATTGTCGCTAAGCAGTAGCTGACTGCGGCTTGGTTTTGGTGCACCATCGGATCATGCCTTGTGAATTTCACATCGTCGCTATAGAAGTTGATAATATTATAAATAACCTCATGCATTATTCATGACCTCGATAGTTCCTACAGTAAATCTTGGACCTATAATTATCTTAATGAAATATATAGCGTAACGGGACGGTATGTATTATAGCATGACTATGTTATACGGGTGTTTAGCATTAACCATCGGATAATGAAAAGATTGAAGACACAAGCTTTCGTCAACTTTTGCGGACATTTATTAACACGATTGAAAAAGGAAACCGAAAACATAATAAATAATATTAATTAGCAAATTAATATTATTAATTTATTAATTGTCAATTTCCAAAACACCAATGGGAGTCACATGTCCTAAGCATCGATGTCGTTAACTCTAAGCTTCTAAAGCGCCACTCGAAAGCCAAGCGCACCGCTCCAGCTTATACATAAACGCTGCGTCGAGTCAGAGGAGTTGTCCAAAGGCCAGTCAGAAGAAGGTACCATGCAGCCTGGTTGCCAGGACACATACGAATGGACGCATACGAATCAGACAGTTAGGACGCGACAATTTGCGGGACAATACTCAATAATCAGGTAATTATTAATACTCATTTTTGAAGCGCCATTATAATTGACCAACCCCACTTCAATACCTCCTTGAACATTACACTTATCTGTTACTGAACACACGGCCTGTTGTCTGCTTTTACTTATAGGGCGAATGCTACGCTTAAAATAGGTGTGTAATAATTATAAAGAGTTCTCGCCGTTCCTATGGCACAATGCAGCCTCTCAATATGGGATTTAGTCGAAATTAAACATAGGCAGTAGTTTAATTTTAGCGACACTGTATGTGATAACAACGATAATTATTATATATATTAAGCGACTATAATGACCTGCAATTTGATCTATAGCGTCTACTGCGTACTTTTGAACTTGTTTACTGTTTAACGACCACTATGTGGTAACAAAGACCATTAGCGTCGCCCTCCTCTTTGATCTAGGATTGTGACTGGCATTCTGGTACTAAGAAACTTTAGAAACTGGTTGCCTTGAGCTTGCTCTAAGAATGCCGCGAACGGCGCTTGCAGAATCATAACATTTGTGCAGCTTTTTTATCATTATAATTATTTTTACTTTTATTTTTATTTGTATTACTCATTCGATAATTCGATTGATATTGATTATAATATTATGTTCTACAGTCATGAAGTCGACAATTGTTTCCATTCTCTTACTAAATGTAATTACGCCTGTGGTTGGTTAGATACTATTTAATGACTCTGTGTGATAACAAAAATGACTATAGCGTCGCCCTCCTCCTTTCTTTGGGACTGGCACTACGAATGGTTAGGTAGTGTTACTGTTGTTTATTTAGGTCTGATTTGATTCATCAGCCCAGGTCGGTTCCGAGTCTACGATCCAAGGATACGTCGACCGGATCTCCTCCCTGTGTTACTCTAGACAAGCTAGGCAAGCCTAAAGTGACTAATGAACCTTTGCACCTTTATAACGTGCAATAAACTGCAATAAATAGGCTTGCGCATTTTTGGGATACTACTGTGGTATTGTTCAGGCTGAGCTCGAAGCTCCTAGAATCGTCATTCTAAATCGTCAGTTTGACTTACTTGACTTATGGCCTTGGCGATGCTCCCGCACGCATAAGCCGCTCGTTTATGGAAGACCTCCATCCCTCTCTGTTGTATGCCCTGTGCATAGCCTCCTGAACCGACCATCCCATTTCTCCACAGTCCTCCTTTATCATATCCATCCATCGTTTCTTCTGCCTTCCTCTTTTTCTTTTTCCGTGCACATACCCGTTGAGAGCTATCTTTGGATACCTGTCATTCCCCATTCGGGTTACGTGTCCAAAGTATCGCAGCCGTCTGTTCTGTATCCTGCTGACTATGTCGTATCGGATGTTTAGTCGGTTGTGTATCTCTTTATTCCTTATCCTGTCTCTTCTTGTGACTCCCTCAATCCTTCGCAAGCACGCCATTTCAAAGACCCTCAGCCGCTGCTTATGTGTCTCCTTCAATGTCCAGGTCTCCGAATTGTACAGCAATGCGCTCAGCACTAGTGTTTCATATAACCTGACCTTCGTACCTCTGCTTATTTCTCTCGAGCTCCAAACCTTCCCCAGCGCCTGCCATATTCCTCTTGCCAATCCGATTCTTCTTTCTATATCTTTCCCCGATCCTCCCTGTGTACTGATGCTTCCCCCAAGGTAAACAAAGCTGTCCGTCTGTACCAGCTGTTGTCCATCCACATTTAGTATGAACCTCTTGTCTCCGCCTCCTACAAGTTGACTTTCTGTTTTCGCTACATTTATCGCCATACCCATCCTTTTACTCACTTCAACTACTCTTGTCACTACCTCCTGTAGTCCCACCACCTGCTCTGCCAGCAGTGCTATGTCATCCGCAAATCTTAGATCACCTATCAATTCTCCTCCAATCACAGCTCCTTCCTCTGTTCCTTCCAGGGCCCTAGCCATGATCAGTTCCAGAAATATGTTGAAGAGCAGCGGCGACAGAACGCAACCCTGCAGTACTCCCACTATGGTCTCGAACCAATCCGATAAATCGTCAGTTTAAATAAGTTTAAATCGTCAGTTTTTGGAAAGCAAGTGTTTCAATAATTCGTGGTTTTTATGGATTTAATAAATTATTAATTATGAGACAGAATTTATTATTATCATATTCGTTTATTGGTACACAAACAAATAGGCACAACGCTATCTGTTACATAGAGTATATTTAGAAAAACCATTAATTTATAAGACCAAGCAATGTCTAAGGTTGAGTGGAATTGGAGCTACATAAACTTATAGCGCAGGACTCTATAAGTTTCTCGTTTTCATTGTATAGTATACATTGTTGTCTTCAACGGCCTTTGATGCCACAAGACGACATTTAACCGTGGAATAATAAATTGGGATAGTCATTCTTTTGTCTGCGCATTTCTTTGGATATTAATTCCGTTGTTCAGATATTGCGATCGAAGACATCGGCAAAAATTTTTACCAATCGACGCCAGTGGTCTTTGATGCCATAAGATGTCGTTAAACTTTGAACACCTTTTTAACGCGTGACATGTTGCTATAAATAGATTTGGTGCATTTATTGGGATATTATTTAAGAGCTGTAATATGCCAAAAACAAATCTTTGTCAGCGGAAACGGCCTATGTTGTCATAAGCTGCCGTTAAACTGTGGATCCAATTCCAATTGGGATATTAAAACCTTCTGTATACAGCGAAGGATCTATTGCGAAAATGTTTACCAATCGACCTCAGAAATCAGATTTCTTAAAAGCTATTCGATCCAGTTTTATATATTAAGAACGACGTCGCTAACCAGTAACCATCTTCTGCGTCGTTAAACACTAACTAAATTCCACTTTAGTTCACGAATTATTCAGTTAAGTTTGACATCAACGGCCCTAACTGCTACAACTCAATCTAGAAGTTTTGCTTATGTTGCCCCTCTAGTTGGAACCGCCTTCCGCAGGAACTGCGGCTTGAGCTCCTCAGTCTTTCTCTTCCTTTGTTCCGGAAACGCCTGAAGTTTATTTTATTTGTAAATGAGAGAAGTGACTTGGGTCAGGAGCGCGTCTGAATCGCTGAGTGGCGCTTTATAAATGT
Source organism: Aporrectodea caliginosa (assembly GCA_020284085.1). Lineage (NCBI taxonomy): Eukaryota > Metazoa > Annelida > Clitellata > Crassiclitellata > Lumbricidae > Aporrectodea > Aporrectodea caliginosa. The sequence goes on along the minus strand of JACEVL010000123.1, from coordinate 1,790,755 downwards.
CCGATTACAATTACAATTCCAGTTACCTTTTAAACAGGTGTTTCTGTTTAACTCATCGTTGGATGGATGGATCCAGTGCTTAACGACATCTTATGGTAACAAAGGCCTCTGAGGTCGACTGAAATGATTTTTGAGCTGTTCTTACTGTTTCTATGACCTAATGCATACTGTGCACCAACCATCATTATACCTTCGGATATCGTGTCCCTATCTCATATAGCTTTAGTTCACCATATGTTAAAGGTGTCTAGAGAGCTATTTAAAAATTGTTTGATCAAGAGTTTAACGGCAGTTTGTGACAACATAGGCCGTTTCCGCCGACAAAGATTATTTATATATATCTATATAATATATATAATTATTTATATATATATAAGGATAGATTTGAATTTTCTTTCTTAAGTCATAGAAGTCGTTCGTCGATGGACCATGACTGGGCAATATGACGCCATTATATTGATCCAGAGTTTAACGACATCTTATGACAAGAAAGACCGTTGACGGCGGTAGAAATTATTTTTGAACAGTTCTCACTGATCGCGTAGAGAGCAATGACTATCTTTACAGTTAAAGAAGAACGAATTACGTTTAAGAGAAGACACCTACAAATTGGCTCGAGACATATGTTTTAAAGGTGTCTAAATAATAACCAGAAAAGCTTTTCGTAATGAGTGCATTCAGCGGCAAACGACACATTCCAACTTTACAAGTTTGACCTTATTTCAAGCGCACACTTAGTGTAATATAATAATTATTATTATTGCATTCTACTGCATTACATTGTAGTGAATTACAATTATAACAGTGGTAGTATTGTATTGTATCTAAAGATTTAAATAGCGCCTCTCTCAGAATAACTATTCAGAAGCGCTCTCAGCACGAAAACCCCTGGGGAAAAGAAACGTCTTTAAAGAACGAGAGACCAAAGAGGAAAAACTAGTCATTAGTTTAGACCTGAGGGGAAGGTCATTCCAAGTAGAGGGTCCAACCACAGCAAATGCCTGGCGTTGAGCCAAAGCAGTCCTAGTACTAGGAACACAAAGATCTAGCCAACAGCAGAGCGCAAGGAACGAGATGAGGTCGCAGATAACGGCTTTCGCATATAGGGACCTTGAGCAAGTCCTTCACTGATAAATAGTCAGCGCCATCGACTGATGCTTCGTAACTCCGCCACTGTTCGCTTTCTGACAGTGCCAGTCCTAAGCCTGTATAAAGGAGGAGGGCGACGCTAATGGTCTTTGTTACCACACAGCTAGTCGTTAAAAAGAAAACACACACACACACACACACTGATGCTTCGTCATAAGAGAGTGATGCTTAATTAGTGAATGATTGCGGTAGTTATTATATAATTTATATTTCACCTGATATAGTTTATTGCATTTCACTGATTACGAAAATAAAATCAACAGGAGCCCAGGACGTGGCAACGCATATAGAAAGTTTGCCGCTCTTAAATAGCAATCATGAATTTCTTGAAAAAGGTGTTTAGTTAATGGCACTGCCGTTTTGTAATATTGCTTGTTTAAAATCAAACATTTCCAAATGAGGAGCGATTAACATAAAAACAATCCAACTGGAATTTAACGCAACTGAACTCACTAGCAAAAGGAATGGGTAGATTAATTCATTAATTCGTAGTTGAATAGTAAAATACATCTTGAATAATATTTCAAAAGCTTATAAATATTTACTCCGCTATAGTTTGCAAACAGATTTATTTAAACAGTATTTAAATAGAATGCTCCTATTTACTATTTATTACAAAGTAAATAGTAAACCACGAGTAGAATCAATTGAAATTCCAACCTGAGCTCCAGTAGAGAGATTTGTTAGCAGTCTCTTAATCTAGCCCTCAGTCAGCCATTGGTCTGAAATGGTCGTAACTTAATTTTCTTAGGCCTCGGCATATGAGTGTATGTGGCCAGTCCTCTCCCATATCGTCTCTTCTTTCCACGGACAGCCTACGGTAAGTGTACTCATTATAGATGAATTGACTTAGGAGTGTAGTAGGAGCAGAAATCTCAACCAATTTCTGCCCTGGCGGAGATTTGAATCCCGATCTCTCGACTGACGCTAACCACTACACTACCGAGAGACTGCTCAGTGCTCACTATTAAATGATGCAGCACCAATTCCCATCAAAAAAGGAATCGCAACGGAAGGAATTTCCATCAGGAGAAATAGCCAGCCAGAGTTATTTCGTTCAAGAGAATTAGCCACAGAGCCAGTGGTTAGATTGCTCGTCCAGAGCTGGTTGTTCTCCAAAGCTTTGCGAAGCTAAAAGCTACGTCTTTCTGACTGACCTGTAACAGACACTCACTATCTAGAAAATACAGGAAAAATGCATGAAATATGTTGCATATGGTCAATGATCGCGAACAAAGATACATTCAGGTGATGGATCTCCAATCTTGACGACAGCTTTCAAAGTTGAGGTGGCGGATCTCAAATCAGAGTTACCGGATTTACGATTCGACCGGATCCGGCTGAATTTAACCGCTGCACATGTCGAAATGACCATCGGCCTAATGAAGAAAAGAAGATAAGAGCAGAAGAACCCAATGGCCACGTTTACAAAATGAGGCCGAAAATGACTCAAATAACAAACCAAACGACGGAGTTGTTCGGGTGGTGCCAGTCCCAAGCGTAGGAAAAAGGAGGGCGACTCGAATCACTTTCGTCAACTGACCTGGCAGCCAGATGTCGTTGCATTACGGATATAAACAAATCTTGCCAATTTGACCTTTTAAAACCCTTTTTTAAAGTAGACGGATTTTTTATATATAATCCGGCGTAACAGTTTGATGTTCAATTCATTGATTCCTTCTAATACGACACGGTATATTTGGAATGCGATGTCTCCATCTACTCGCTCTCGAACTCTAGCTAGTAACCTCTCTTCCACCTTTGCTTTTCTCAAAACCTTTTTCTTCTCTTGTGGCCTTGCGCACTGGGAGCGCCTGTGAATGGTTCACCCTACGAGAGGCGCTTTATAAATGTTTGAATACAATACACTACATCGGTAGTGCCAGTCTCAAGCGGTGGAAAGGATTAGGGCGACGACAACGGCCTTGGAAGTCATACGATGTCGCTAAACACTGCAAAGTATTATTTCATTTTACCTACGCGGTATGTTCTGTGCCTTTTAACTGAAGAGTCGCAGGTTCGAATCAATGTCAAGCTCCAACACAGCAACCCTGGACAAGTTGTTAATTCACTAATGTCTGTGAGGAAGGCAACGGGAACCGCCACACTCATCTCATTCCTCTGGTGGCATAACAAATGCTAATGTACCTGCCTTCGCGTGGAGAACTCATAATCATCATCTATGCTACGGCGAAAGCTAAGGAGAAACTGTCTCGAAGTTTGGACACCTTTTTAACGGGGAATCGTTTATATTAAATAAGCGGGTTACGTTGAATTTGAGATTAAATCGCTAGTCGAATCTATTGCTATAGACAACGGCCTTCGATGCCATAAGATGTTAAATTATTGGTAACCAATCAGTATTTAAATCCATGATCACCACATATCGACAGCTAATCCTGAGCAAATATTTTTCCAATCGACGTCAACGGTCGTTGATGCCATAAGATGTCTTTAAACTCTTCGATCCAGTTTTATCTATATGAAGAAGGCTTACGCTAACCATCTTTGTCATGAGAAAGCGTCGTTAAGCAGTAATTACATCCAACTTATTTGATGAATACTACTACTACTAATAATAATAATAATTCTTCCTTTATTGAAACAAACCGGTTGACACATCGCAACCGGTACAGTTTACAGTTATGCAATTGAAACAATTCACAAGAACGCAAATGACAGAAGACATAAATCTTAACTACTAACAGAACAGATAGCCTACAATACACAATACTGAGTCAAGTTTGACATCAACGGCCCTTTTTGATACTACTCAATCTATAGGACTTTAATCGGTTGGCCCCTCTTGTTTCAACCGACTTCTACGGGAATTGCGGCTTGTGCTCCTCAGTCTTCAACTGCTTCGGAAATGCCTGAAGACCATTACATTTGACACGGATGGGAGCGCTTCTAAATCGATGCGTGGCGCTTTATAAATGTTCGATTACATTTACGATTACGATTCAACTTACCTTTATCTACTGGTTATTCTGTATTTACCAACGGTGGATGGATAGATCCAAAGTTTAACGACATCCCATAGCAACATCGATCAAATTATTTTGACCAGTTCTTTCCGTTCCTATCACATAACACAGCAAAATTACAGGCCATAATAAAGCAATACCATCAGCTAGCGTGTCTAAAACTTATATAGTACTAGCTGCCTACATTTTAACGGTGTTTAAAATAAAGATCATTAAAAATTGTCTGCAATGCCTGTGATTATATAAAAATCTTTGAAAGCGATTTAAAGGTGTCTAACTAGATCACCGTAACCAATTGGTCACTGCGTATCATTTACTTTCTGTGTGTCACATTCGTGGCTCTGTAGATCAGGCGCGTTTGTTATTATCGACGCAAGCGCCTCTGTCGACGAGATCTAACCATATTAATTTCACAATCTTCGACAATTGTGGAGAGCATTGACACATCTCTCCCTACTACGCCTCTGATCCGGCCAACATTACGACGCTAGGTGTCGCTAAAAGCAGGCGCCCTGGCTTTTACATGTGCTCAGAAAGAGAGTTAGTTAGCCAGGCAATCAGTGAATCAAGTCATTTTGTCAGTAGGCACATAGTTTGATAACAAACCAGGTAAAGTTGTTGGAATACGGTATCCGATTGGTTAGTTAGAGCGCTCGCCTTGTGAGTTGTGATGCTGAGAGTACGGGTTCGATCCTCCTCTCCTGAGACGGTTAGTGTGTAGGAACCTTGAGCAAGTCCTTCAGTCACAATTGCTCAGCGCCATCGATTTAAGCTTGGTCACTAATGAATTTTTACTGTAGTACTTATATTATTATACTAGATGTTTTGCCCGTTCTGAGAATCTTGAAAACCAATATGAAGATGACGACATTCGGACACTAGCTAGCATGCTTAGTTGCCTGCAGGCAGAATTGGTGTAGATGCTCATTGGCAGCAATGGCAGGTCTTTATTAGTCACGCCTACTAGGGTCGATGTTCTAAGTGTTTTACGGAGAAACTTTCACGGCTGAAGCTTGGCCTTTAAATACTAGAACCACAGGCCATTCCCACCCCAAACGACTCCCGTTATTTCGCCCTGTCAAAACTTACCCTCCGCCCGTAACAATAGGTCTCCTTCAAGCTACTTCATCAACCTTCCTCACCCCCATATAACCCCTCCTTTACCCTCCCCAGCAATTCCTATCCCTACATTGACGCTCATTGTTTAAGCCGATCGTCCAATTCAGCCTTCGCTCCATCCATCATTCGACGACCGCCCGAATGCGGCTGTAAATGTAATACGGCTCTAACGTGATTTCTGTTCTCGGGTTATGACACAATATCCGACGGACGGCGTTCCATACTCCGCCCGTGCGCTGACGTAGCAGGCGCCCGCGTCGTTAGGGTCGCCGCTCGAGGTGACGCCGGTCGCGCTCAGAGCCGATCTAGGGACTCGGTCGGTGGAAGGGAGATAGCGCTGAAGACGAAGGAGGAGGTATAGGGAGATGACGGTTCTATACGGAAAGACGTCCGATCGAGTCCAGATTTAGAAGGCATCCGTGTCAAACTCACTTCATATAATTATCGTCCTCATCAATTATATATATATATATATATATATATATATATATTTATACATAAAGATAGATTTTAATTTTCTATCCTAAGTCAAACCAGTCGTTCGCCAATGTACCATGACACCATGACAGAAGCTGTCATGCGCCATTACCTCAAAGGTGGCGCCTTCTGCGAACGAAGTGCCTCCTCCTCCTGCTCCTGTTCCTCCTCCTTCTTCTCTTACTCCTCCTTCTCCTAGTGGCAATAACGGATCCCGGATGTCCTTGGCCGCTCTACAGCCTCCACGTCTCCACCTGAGACCCCGTTCACGGCAGACGATTACCTCAACTTTATACAGGCTAAGATTGATTCTACTCGCAAATCCACGGAAAACTCCCCTCCTCCTGTCTTCTCCTCCACTGCAGCTGTTCTCTCTTCATGGAAGCCTCTTCAACCTGATGCTATCCGTCAACTCATAATGGACTCTTCTTCGAAGTCTTGCGAACTTGACTTGCTTCCTCCATTCTTAGTTAAGGAATTTTTAGATGAACTTGTTCCGTTTTTGGTAATTTTATGTAACTCTTCGCTGGCCCAGGGATACGTACCTGCATTGCATAAAAGAGCTGTGGTTTTCCCTTCCATCAAGCGACAAGGTCTTGACCCTGGCTCCCCTTCAAATTACCGCCCTATCTCAAACTTGTCTTTCCTCTCGAAGCTTCTTGAGAAATGTGTGTCTGTACAACTGGTTCACTACCTTGACCTACACTCTCTAATGCCTCCTCTTCAGTCTGGATTTAGGAAATTTCACTCAACAGAATCTCTTATGGTGAGTCTTCTGGCTGATGTATTTCATGCCTTTGATCGTGGCCATGTCACTCTACTTTCCCTCTATGACATTAGTGCCGCTTTCGACACTGTTGATCACACCATCCTTCTTGACCGGCTCTCTAACTCATTTGGGATTACTGATTCTGCTCTTCTCTGGTTCCGCTCATTTCTTTCTGGTCGCTCCGTCTCGGTAGTTTTTGGTCCCACCCGCTCTGCTTGGGTTCCCCTCTCTTACGGGTTACCTCAGGGCTCGGTTCTTGCTCCTCTTCTGTTTGTCCTATATACTTCGGATCTGGCTGGGGTCCTTGGTCCACTGGGTGTCCTATCCCACCAATATGCTGATGACACGCAAGCTTACCTTCATGGACCTGCAGACACAGCTGCTGTTATGGTCGAGCGTATTCTAGAGGCTTCAGCTGCTCTTGACCGATGGTTATCCTCAAATCGCCTTCGTCTTAACCAAGACAAGACTCAGTACATATGGCTCGGTGGTCGTGCCCAGCTTGCCAAGGTTGATGCTGACTCCCTTCGTCTTCGTTTTCCAAATATGCACTTCTCTTCCTCTGTCCGTGATCTTGGATTCATTCTTGATCCTGTCCTTTCTCTATCTGGTCACGTAAATAGTGTCTCTCGTTCGTGTTTCTACTACCTACGCCAACTCCGTGCCATCCGCCAATCACTACCACTGCACGCCATCACGACTTTGGTCCATGCGTTGATCTGTTCCAGGATTGATTATGGGAATGCGGTGTACATTGGTCTCTCCTCTACAAATACATCTAAACTTCAGTCCATTCTGAACGCTGCCGCCCGCCTCATAGGGGGCATTGCAAAGTTTGACCATATCTCCTATTTTATCCGTGACTCCCTTCACTGGCTCCCCATCCGCCAGCGCATCCAATTCAAGGTCTGTTCCCTCATGCGTAGCTGTCTTGCTGGGTCTGCTCCTCACTATCTTAGGGCCTTTTGTACCCCAGTATCTTCTCTGCACAGTCGTTCCTTCCTTCGGTCCTCGGCCCGTGGTTACTTGGTTGTCCTGCGGGTGCGTACTTCTACGGCCCAGTCTAGGAGTTTCGCTATTGTTGGTCCCAATAGCTGGAACCAGTTACCTCAGTCCCTCAGGACTGACCTTTTTCTATTTCTTTTGACCAGTTCCGCAAGCGCCTGAAAACCTCCCTTTACCAGTGAAGAGACTGGCTCGGGTCGGGAGCGCCTCTGTTTTGAGTGGCGCTATATAAATGCTTGATTACGATTACGATTACGATTACGGATTGCCCTAGCTGAACTTTAACCCTGGGATCGAACATGTAACGATTTCGCTTTGATGATTGATCACCTATAGATGTCGCTTTTTCTCAGCCTATATAGTGTGTTGTTTTCTTATTATCTGTGGCTACAGAAATCCCACGTGCATCGATACCTGAGGAAGAGAGGAAATGTTTCCCAAAATTGGGAGAAATTAGCCCTAAAGATAATTAGAATATTCCTTCTCCTTTAACTAGGCTTGAGAATGGCACCACACCAATAGCAATGTCCAGTGTTTAGCATATAACGTCCACCGTGCATTGCTTTTATCAGAGCGTGTGGTAACGCGGTTGTCTCACTTTAAAAACACTGTGAGAACAAAGATCATTAGCGCCCCTCCTCCTTCATCCAGGCTTGGGCCTGGCACAAGAGGTTGTTCAGTGGCGGAGGTTTGTTAAAAGGGACATCAGCTGAAGCATACATGACGTCAGATAAATTTGTTATTAAAAAGAGTTTAACACCTACCATTAAACCGGAATCTTTGAAGGATTAACAGTTCGTATAAAATCTAGAAATAGATTTCCTATTTGGTCAAAGTTCGTTATTCAAATAATCAATCTGTTGCTAGTTAGGTTTGATATTGACGCGTAGCTCAATAATTTTATCGCATAATAATTGATCTGTTGCTACTAAGGTTTGAAAACACATCTGAGTCAGTCATATTGATTAATTTATTAATCAAAATGTTTAACGTCGTCTTATGACATCAAAGGTCGTTGACGACAATACATAAAAAGTACAATTCAATTAATACACGGAACTTATAGCTTTCGAATGACACCATTGAATGTGTCGAAACAAAGCTTTACAATTTCACTAATATTCAATACTTTTGTAACATTCTGACTATGATTTCTGTATCCTGACAAATATCCTGCAAATTAAACAATGTTATTCCACAGTTGATCCATATAAGAAATTTTTTAGTACTCTTTTAAACTGTTCATATATCTAACACACTGTAAAAATGTCATTAACACATGTATTATAACTATAGTTTCAACACATTCAACTTATAATCATAAGTCTTTCATTTCCACACAGTACTGAGGTAATATGCAACATAGTAGCCACTGTAATACAGTAACCAAACCAATCCATAATTATGTTAAATTGAAGAACCGAAGTTGAATAAATGTAGCATGGTAATATTTAGGTATTCATTGTAATATTTAGATATTCATTAACCATATAATTAAGTAATATATATAATTTTTTTTAACATCGTCCTCGCACTAATATGACACAACATATTCAAAATATCAACAGTTGAAAAGAAGTCGTTTATGGATAGTTCAATAACCAGCATTTCAACACAGTACTGTATAATATGCAACAGTCATATTGAATAGAGTGGCGTGCAATTTATATAGAGAAGTTGAGCATTAAAAGAGGTGTTTAACCCTTTGGAGGTGAGGTGGGGTATGACAAACCCCAGAGCTATTCTACGCTGCTTTTTCTACGGAAAACGTAGAACCAGCTTGGATTATTTTTGTCTACCTTAGTGAATGTGAAATACGGACACTTTAGGACACTTTCAGGTACTTTTGGACGCCATTTTTTTAATTTCTTGCATATTAAAGTGAAATTATAATTTTTCGTATACATATTAGCAGAAGCAGTAGCAGTAGCAGTAGCAATAGCAATAATGATAAAAGTAATAATGATAATGAAAATGATAATGATAATTGGTATAATAATAACAATTTGTAATTTATTATTTATAATTTCTTCGCGACATCCTGAGTGGCCGAGTGGGTTGATAGCCCGTTCTCCACGCCGGCGCCCCGGGTTCGCTTCCCGGTCGGTCGGTTTATCAGAGATTAATTTCTCGGATCTTTACTGCGGGTGGCTCGGTCGCAATATAAACGTGGAGTACAATACAACACAATACAACACAACACAATATACTGGGGCGAGGTGGTTTGGGGTATGTTCGGTGCCTTGCAGCCGGAGGGTTGCGGGTTCGAATCCACCTCAAAGCCGCCGCGTAGGGACCCTGGGCAAGTTCTTCACTCGCAATTGCTCATGCGCTTCGGCGTGAAACTCCGATTCAGCGTTCGCGCAGTAGTCGGGAGCGCCTCTGAATGGGAAATCTGGTAGGGGCGCTATAACAAGTGTTCAAATACAATACAATACAAGACATACACATAATAGACATACGCGTAGACGGTGTTGTGGAAGATCGGTTCCAGTGCGAAGTCGGCTTCGTTCACTTTAAAGGGAATGTTGGTTTTACAGGTAATAAATAATACAGGTATTAATTTCTCCGTGGAATAGCAGAAACTTTCGACGTTGCTTGATAGACAGCGCTCGTAAATAAGTTGGTGATCTGCGCTTGGTTATCGAGTGGCGCTTTAGAAAGTTTGGCGATTACGATTACGTTTACGATGGTTTGCATTTGCGTAATTTCTGTATAAGACGATTGTTTAGAGAGAGCGCCTTTACCTTGTTACCTTGTGCTGTCAGTTCCTGGAACTCTAGCGACCTTCATGATCAAGCCTCTCCATTTCCTTCTGTCCGCCGTCGCATCTCTCAGTTCTGCCAAATTCATTCCAGTTGTTTCATGTATCTCGTCCATCCACTTTTTCCTTGGTCGTCCTTGTTTTCTCCTTCCCTCTCCATATGCTAACATCATTTCCTTTTTCCAATCCATCTGATCGCATGACATGACCAAAGAACCTCAACTTTGCTCTTAGCACTGTTTGTTGTAGTGTCTCTTCATTCTCAATTCCGATACTCATGCGCACCCAATCGTTGGTCCTTTTCTCTTTCCATGATATTCTCTGCATCTTCCTCCATATCCACATTTCGCATGCGTTAATCTTTTTTTCATTTTCTTGGTCATTGTCCATGTCTCACTGCCGTATGTTACTGTTGGTATGATCAGAGCCTTCACCAATCTTTTTTCGTGTCTATACTCACATGTTTGTCCTTCCATATTTTTTCCAGACCATTCATTGCAGTTTTTCCTATCGCTACTCTACGATTTATTTCCATATCACACTTTCCCTCTTTTTCTATTACTGATCCCAAAAACGTGAAGCTAGTTACCGTTTCTATTTCCTCTCCATCTACTACAAAACTGTCCTCCTCCTCTGTTGTCATGATCTTTGTCTTCTTTATATTGAAGTAGAGTCCTGCTTTCTCACTTTCACTCTTGAGCCTTCTTATTAGTTCTACCAAATCGGTTTTTTTACCCGCCAATAGTGTTGTATCGTCAGCGTATCTCAGATTGTTCATTGTTCTGCCCGCTATCTTTATTCCTTCCATAGCCTCATCTATTCCCGCCTGCCTCATTATCCTTTCAGCATACATATTAAATAGGAAAGGAGACAGAATGCATCCTTGCCGCACTCCCTTCCTAATCCTGAATCTGTCAGTATCTCCATATTCAGTCCTTATCACCGCTATCTGATCTATCTGATCTATCTTGATGCTTCATTGATTATAGCAAAGCGTTTGACTGCATTAATCATGAATTGATGTGGAAAACCTTGGGAGAAATGGGAATACCGAAACCGAGCGCCTTTAGACACCTTTAAAACAGTGTCAACAGTTATTATATAAGGATGAAACTCTATCCGATAAATAAGTTCATACTCCACGACGGTATAGAGTGCGGTCGCTTTAGACACCTTTAAAACTTAATCAACCGAATCTCTATAAAGATGGGACACGAAAAGCAATTAATATAACATTATTTTGTAATAAAGTTGTGATGTTGGAAAATTATAAATATTAATAATTGGTTAATGAATATCTATATTGCCAAATTAGTATTATTCAATTTTGTTTTTCTTTCTTCAATATTACATATGGTTTGGTTTTATTGCTGTATAAGAGTAGCTACTATGATGCATAATACTGCATTACTGTGTTGCAGTGGGAGTTCTATGATTATAATTTGAATCTATTGAAGCTAAACTTTAAACAATGATATTGCATGTATGCTTTGTTGGTTAATGACATTTTAATTATAGTGTATTAGATACATGAAATGTTTGAAAGAGTACTTCGTAAATGTCTTTTATGGAACAATTGCTAATATTGTTTAATTTGCATAAATTCTCTTTGTTAGGATATGGAAATCATAGACAATGAGATGAACTACTTTATATTTGAATATTAGTGAAATAATATTGTAAAGCTCCGTTTCGACACCTTGAATAGTGTTGTTCGGATGCTCTAAGGTTCTTGTAATTATTGAATTGTGTGTTTTCTGTATATTATTGTCGTCAACGGCCTTTGATGTCATAAGACGACGTAAAACTGTGGAGTAATAAAAAAAAAGCAATTAATTCACGCCTATCTTTGAGCCACAATCATTGAAAACGATGTCAACCAAACTATAAATTATAACCATGTGATACCAACTTTTTGTGTAACTCGGATAGCACTGGTTCTATCTCCCTCCTCTGAGACGGTCACTGTTTTCGAGGGACCTTGATCACCTGATCGGGCCCGGACCACAGTTAGCACGCAGCGCTCGTGAATAAGCTGATTCCCTGAGCAATGCTTGACGGCAGCAGTTTAACAATTTGGGGTTTACGATTGCGATTGCGACTGCGTGTCTAATTAGGGCAACATGTGATTTTGGCGAAAACTATTCTCTTTTAGATATCCTATATCTTACTTACTGATCTTCTGGATGTTGACCTGATCACGGTTTAGTTTTGGTGCGCCATCGCTAGATCCCTTCTACCTTAGACACCGGCGTTATAGAAGTTATAAATAACAGTAATAATTAGTAGCTGACGACAGCAAACTATTTCCAAAAGAATGTTCTATCTTCAGGAATACATTACAGGAATATATAAAGGAATACGTATATCTTAGTAAACTGATCTGCTGGATGTTGACCTGATCACGGTTTCATTTTTTTGCGCCATCGCCAGATCCCTTCTGCCTTAGCTAAAAATAAAAATAATAATTAATAGCTGAAGGCAGCAACGATTTTCACATAATATTTTATTTACAGGAATACACTACAGGAATACATAAAGGACGTCTCCTTCCCAATAACGCAAACCGATCACGATATTCTTCGGCGGATCTCTTTTCGCCGTGGTCCCGATTTCGCCTCACATCAAACGAAAGATGAAGACGGCGTCGCATGTCATCGAAAATCGCTCGTAATGATGACGTAACCGCCTCTAGATGACAGACCGGTGACCTTGGGTCAGCATTGGCGCCACGTAGCGGGGGAAAGGAGAACGACTGGAGTCGTAGCGTCGTCAATTCGAGGCGCAGTCTGGGAATTAATCTTCATTTTGCTGTCATCGTCGTTTGAACGTGGCTCCCTCTAACAATAGGTTTAAGATAAAAGAGACCGGACTAACGCCGCCTGGCGGTTGACGGAAGAACAACAATTAATCGTTTCTTTGTTTAATGCTGCTTCAATTGTTTTTCTTCTTTATTTGCCAATTTTGTCAGTCTGTCTGTCTATTTCTCTGTTTGTCTGTCTGTCTCTGCTTACAATAGTGATAGAGGTAATAGGAGCAGTAGTAATTGTGGTGGTGGTGGTGGTGGTGGTGGTGGTGGTGGTGGTGGTGGTGGTGGTGGTGGTGGTGGTGGTGGTGTGGTGGTGGTGGTGGTGGTGGTAGTATATAGTAGTAAAATAATAACAATAATTATAATAATGATATAATTATTAATATTAATATAATACGATTCTGAATATCTCTGCTGTGAGAAGCGTTTTACAAATGTTGAATTTAGATTAGATAATTAAAAATCATTACCAGCAAAAAATTTAATTGACTATTGTAGCAGCTTATACACCTTTTTAATGCCTTACATAGATGCATCAAATAACGCGTTTTGCGTCCGTGATTTGCGTCCACGCGTCACTACAACTAGGTTAACTGTAAAACTATTGCACAGATGATAATGATGATGATGCTGATTATATTAATAATTATTTTAGTAATAATAACAATAATAGCAATAATAATAATACATACAGACGTATACGTACAATCAGACTCTGCATACATGCATATAATGTGCTTTTTGCAAGTATACATACATATATACATATCCTGAGTGGCCGAGTGGGTTGGTGCCGCTCGTCACGACGGCGCCCCGGGTTCGATTCCCGGTCGGTCGGTTTATCAGAGATTAATTTCTCGGATCTTTACTGCGGGTGGCTCGGTCGCATTATAAACGTGGAGACCAATACAACACACAACACAACACAACATACTGGGGCGCGATGGTTTAGGGGTATGTTCGGTGCCTTGCAGCTGAAGGGTTGCGGGTTCGAATCCACCTCAAGCCGCCGCGTAGGGACCCTGGGCAAGTCCTTCACTCGCAATTGCTCATGCGCTTCGGCGTGAAACTCCGATTCAGCGTTCGCGCAGTATTCGGGAGCGCCTCTGAATGGGAAATCTGGTAGGGGCGCTATAACAAGTGTTCAAATACAATACAATACAATACAATACACACGTTGCTTCCATACACACTTAGACATGCCTACATAAACACATACATAGATTTATACATGCACATATGTGCATATACACATACACATACATACATACACATGTACATAGATACACAAATACATGCTCACATACAATGACATACACATGTAGACGTCATGGCGTCCATGGAGCAGCGATGACTGAAGCGATGGCATTGTGTTTGTTCAGCGCTTTCGACTACCTCTCCACCATCACGTTACGATACATTATACGACAGAAGACGATTTTCAAGTAGACAATCTATGGAACAGAAAGCGAAGAATACTCGACAGCGATTAAGCGATCACACCTTAAGCCACTCCGCTGCTGCCCTACGGTGGCACTAAAGGAACGGTCCATGGGATAATTATAGCCAACAGAAGGAATTTCCAGCAGGAGAAATAACCAAGGGACCAACAGGAGAAAAATAAATTGTGAGGCGAAAAAATGGCCGTAGAAGATGAACAGCAGAACCAAAGTACCAAGAGAGAAATGAGGCAGAAAATGACTAAGAGAAAAACTGACTCAAAGAAAAATGTGCCCAAAAAATAAAGACCACAGAATAAAAAAGACCATACGAACAGATTAAATTAGCGAGAAAATGACAATGGAAGAGTATGTTTGTACGATTCAAGCTGTAGAATTTGCTAGCGGTGTAATGTGCAACCAACTTAAACACCTTTAAAATGTATTCCTCTGAGTCTATATATACTTAACTAATAAGAAAAACGCCAAGCTAGAGGCATATATCAAGAAACTAAATTGATCTACAATTTTTTCCCTTTACAAAGACGTCAACGGCCATAACAGTGGCAAAATGTCGTTAACCTTTTGGAATAATAATAATTAAACTGCAATATGCCCAAATAATTTATGGTCGGCGTCAACGGTCTCTGTTGCCATTAGATGTCGCTAAACTCTGAATCCTAAAGCTCCATCACTACCAGTTCGTGTCCACAATGGCAGGTAGTGCCAGTCCCAAGCCTGAAGTAAAGAGGAGGGCGATGTCAACGACCCTGGTACCCATAGAACGCCGTTAAACTGTTGAAACTACAATTTGGAGCGGACGGACGTGAGCGTATTTAATGTGTAGCAGCAAACGAGGTCATGAGTAATGCCTGTTGCTAAACACCATTATAAGAAATTCCACCTACACTATATAATGAGCAGAAGTAGAGTGCCAAAACACGTCTAGAAAGCAGCTTATATTTCCAACCGGAGAAAATGACCATAAAGCATACCAACGGCAGAACCCAATAGTCAAGTTGATAAAATGAGCTAAAAAATTACAATAATAATAGACCACAGAAATCAATTGTTCTGGTGGTACCAGAACTATGCGTGGAAAAAGACAGAACAACGCCGATCACCTACTCTAACGAACCTGGCAGCCCAAAGTCTTTGCAATATGGAAAGAAAAATCTTTCAAAGTTGACACTTAGACACCTCTTTTAAAGCAGTAAAGCTTCTTATATGTTACCATGGCGCTTCAATTGGGTGATTTATTTCTTAGTATGTCCTTACTTAACCTTCGGAGGCCAAAGCTCCGTTTCTGGACACGGAGGCCGAAGTGGGGTAGTTTTCTATCCCAAAGAAATATGTAATATCTCAGCTCACAGGTAAGCTACAATGACAAATGAGGTGTCGATTCTAATATATCCAAGGTCAAGGAATCGAAATATCGCATTGTGAATAGTGTGGGAATAGTACTATCCAAGATGGCGGCCAATATGGCCGCCGAAACTCAAAAATATGTATATTTAAGTTCATACATAAGCTATAATAACAAATGAAGTGTCCATTGTAATAGTTTCAAGGTCAAAGAATCGAACTCATTGATAAGCTAGAATGACAAATGAAGTGTCCATTATGATAGGTTTAAGGCCATGGAATCGAACTATTGCATTGGCAATAGTGTTGGAATAGAACTATCCAAGATGGCGGCCAATATGGCCGCCGAAACTCAAAATGTGTATATCTACGCTCAAAGATAAGCTAGAATGACAAATGAAGTGTCCATTGTAATAGTTTCAAGGTCAACAAATCGAACTATCGCATTGGCATTAGTGTAGGAATAGAACTATCCAAGATGGCGGCCAATATGGCCGCCGAAACTCAAAATGTGTATATCTACGCTCCTAGATAAGCTAGAATGACAAATGAAGTGTCCATTGTGATAGTTCCAAGGTCAAGGAATCGAACTATCGCATTGGCAATAGTGTGGGAATAGAACTATCCAAGATGGCGGCTCATATAGCCGCCATCTTCGATAGATCTATTCCCTTAAGATGTTGTTAAACTTTTGGTATAATTAAATAAATTACTTCAATTCAAGTCGTTTTTGACTGGTGACTTACAGTACTATACTACTATAGGAACAAACAAGGCTATGAGTTATGGGTGATGCTAAACACCTTAATATAACGTCTCAATCTTAAGCTATATAAAACCATCTGACGGCATTATTTCGAATTATCGTGAATAGTATTTGATGTCATAAGACGATGTAAAATCTATATAGGACTATTTTAAAAAAACTGACTCAACCACTGCTCGCACTCTGGCAGTGCCAGTCCCAACACTTAAGAAAGGAGGGTGACGATAATTAGATTTGTTATGACACGGGGTCTTCAGACAGAAACCAAATAACTTGTCAATGCTAGTGTTCAGAGTGTGATTGATTTTAAACACCTTTATAATAGACTTATCCGAAGCTATATTCCGCAGAACGAGCATTTATAGACTTCGTCTCACAAGAAGTCACCTGAGGATAACTATGTCTACCACACGATTGCAAAGCCTACTGAGAATATCTGCTAACATTAAAGTAGCAGCATGGGGTGTACTACTGAAAACAATGCTCAGCCAGTTTACAAAAACCGAAAGAAAATTATTTTTAAATGGATTTTGACTGCAAAAATTAACTAGTTAGGCTACTTCTGAAAGAGCCGGAAGGCGGAAGATAAAGACGAAACCTGTTTATTTTTAAATAAAGCCTGGAATATGTTGCGCTATTAGTCTGGTAATCTGGAAAAACAATTTCTTCTTGAAGTTTTCATGACTTTAATGTTCAGAAAGAGCTGGAAAACAAGGGCGTGAAACGGACTGCATTTGATATGAACTGCTACAATATGCGTTGGCTTGTGATGCTCCCCGAACTCTCTGGTTAAAAGTGCATTTCATAAGATGAGGCTAATTTCCGCCCTTAATCTAATCCAAGCTAATATAATCCAATGACTTTCATAGCGCCGTTGTATGGTAACACCCAAGACATAATTATATACTATAGCAACGAGCAAGGCTCCAAGCATAATGGTCATAGACGTAGCCACATGGAGGTACGATGAGGCAGTTGCCTCCTCTTGCTTTCTTATATTATACTGGAACTTCGATTGACCAAACCCCACTACACGTGGATGACTCCTGGAGTTGCCTCCTCTTGAATTTAAGTCTGGCTACGCTCCTGATAATGGTCACTGTAGTAACTGTACCCCCGTGCCTTAAAGCCAAGCAGTGCCAGTCCCAGGCCTGGATAAAGGAGGAGGGCGAAGCTAATGATTTTGTTATCACAAGTGTCGTTAAACGGTAACTACTATGATTACTGCACTGAGCAATGTTTTATTGTAAACACCTTTTTAACGTAGTCACCTGGTGCTATATATGTCTATCTAACGCCATTATTTCTAGGTTCTTCTTCATGATCCTACCGTCAAATTGTCTGTAACGTCACAAGATGATGCTAAACCTTAGAATAATAAAGGCAAAATCTGACTCCACCACTGCTCGCACTATTGCAGTGCCAGACTCAAGTCATAGGACGGAGGGCGACGATAATCAGATTTATTATGACCCAGCGTCATTAAACAAAGCTAACTTACCTGACAAAGCAAGTGTCAAGAGCGTGTTGACAGTCAGATACCAGAGTAAACATTGTCTTTATTGGACTTCTATTATAGCACTGCTGTCATCATAATACCTAGACATCAGTTTATGGTCGCTTTCAGGGAAATCGCGATCAGATATCGGAACAGACAGGATATATGCCTTGAACTTGATGGGTTGGATTGGATCCACAGTTTAACGGCAGCTTATGACAACATAGGCCGTTGCCGCCGACAAAGATTAGTTTTTGGCTTATTACAGCTCGTAACTTAGATGAAACGCCGCTGAAGCTTAAATATAGCAACGGACAATTCTATTATAAAGGTGTTTAAAAGTAATCATTACTCATAGCCTTGTTGGTTCATAAACTAAATCCGCCGATGTGTCAACCCTTTCCCAAAAACGTTTTGCTTGTTAGTTGCTGATAGATCAAGGAAGAAGCTGTTGTCTTTGTCTCGATCTGTCACCACACCCTGACGACGACCGACCGCCTGACAGAATTCATTGATGGTCGGAATTTAACTACTCACCCGTTGGAAGACTTAAATTAAGCGACGCAAAGTCAGATACAAGCGAAAGGAGGCAGAATAGACAGCCAATGGATTAGGGGTTGGTTAAACAGCCACGATATGATTCGCGTGTTTGCTTGTATCTGTATGTGTGTATGTATGTGCGTGCTCTTGCGTAATAATGTACACGCGTGTGTTTTTTTATGTACTTGTGCTATGTGATAAGATATCTCGCCAGTATCTCGCCAGTATATGTTACCGGGAAAAGGAGCAATATCAATCCAGTTCGGGGGCCCGATAGCGCATAGGATAACACATTGGCATAGAGAGCGATAGGTACCGAGATCGAGACCCGTAGGAGGACATGCTTTGTAGGCTGCTATTAGCGCCGTGTATTGCAGGGTGTCTGTTCTGTTGGTAGTTAAGATTTATGTCTTCTGTCATTTGTGTTCTTGTGAATTGTTTCAATTGTATAATTGTACAGTGTAACCGGTTGTAGTCAACCGGATTGTTTCAATAAAGAATGTTATATAGTTGTTGCATCCAAACGACATCTTGTGGCTCTCAGGGCCGTTAACGTCGACCATACCTAACCTAAGATTCGGAAAAACGTTCCGATGAATATTATGACGTGGTGATAAAACTACATATATAGCTTATAATTGATCCGTTTTAAAGGTGTCTAAGTAGATCCTTATATCTTTTGTTGTAGTCTTCACTGTTTAACTACATCATCCTTGCCCACAGATGTCGCCACGATTAATTTTTTACACCGGATATTAAATACGGTGTTTTGTTCCCGACAGGCAATTTCTACTCCACAAACATAATTATTCGTTAAATCTTCTTCGTAAATATAATAAACTGCTATGCAATTGTTATGTAAACAAGACGCGATGACTTCCTGACCGCCAGATGGCTACGTTCAAACTTTCAACCATTTTCATGAGTACTTGAAATTGATAGCACTATAAATATGGCATATATAATTAGTAGTCCAGAGATTAGTGAACATTATAGCTATAAAAGGCGTCTCCGCTACGTTTATACGGAAAAGCGCATTATGAATACTATACTTTAACAACAGCAGCCCCTTCAAGATCCCTAGTCACAGGCGATCCCTCTGTTTTTAAGTTTATATAAACTCACACAGCACTCACACACACGCACGCACACAAATATTTACATACATATGTGTATACATAATTTGTTTGTGTGATTGTTTGTTTGTGTGTGTGTGTTTGTGTGCTTGTGTGTTTGTGTTTGTGTGTCTGTTGCATGTGTGTACTTATATATATATAAGTGTAATATGTCCCTATCTGAAAAAGAAAAAGTACGACTCGTAAAATACATTCGATACGATTTGTACAAATCTACCTTGTCGACGACATTGACCAAGAATTCTCCAAACGGAAGTAGCTTCAACAAGATCTTATCCAAAAACGACCAACTAAAGCCTTGTTATTTTAATACGCAGAATGTCTGTTGGTCAACAACGAGAGCGAAATAGACCTCAAAGAACTTCTAAACCTTGACTATAATACACTGGAGAATTGGCTTCCTAAACAACAATCATAGCTCATCAAATCAAAAGAATAATGGCATTATACCAATCCCTTTGATTCGTCTTAGCTTGGGTTTAGGTAGAGTTAACCACTCCTCTCAAACCTATTTGTTGAACCAAGAGAATATGTATATACAATAGGCTATATATTATAGCCAAGTTTTTCATTAGGGGTTTACTGTTTCTAAGCCATCACTGCCTTCGAGTTGATTTTGGGTGATTGTTGGGTATCGGTTTAGTCCCAACCTTATTCCCTGCCTTAGCAGGGTCACAGGAAGATAGGATTTCCCTGTGTCCCAGACCAGCAGCAGGAACATTGCTCGCAATACATTGCCAGTGTTCAAAACAACATCCCATGGCTGTCAGAGTCGTTGACGTCGCCCCTTGCTTTCTCAACACTTGGGACTGGCAATACCCGGAAACGTCTTTACTCTTCCTCGCAGTTCCTTCTCTGTTTCCAATGTTTTCCTACTCAGTTGCTTGACGACTAATACAGTTAAATGTTCTAACACTGGCCACCGGTCTCAGAGTTTGATTTATTACGAGAATGTTCCTGTTAACACAACAATTTTTAAGTAGGCAATCATTTTCGTTTGATTAATTGACTGCGCGGACAGTTTGTTTTCCCCTTCTCGGGTTGTCCGTTGTTCCGTTCTCACCTGTACAGTTCCGGTTCTGCTCCATCGTCATCCACTAAACGGAAGAGTATGCTGCTGAATCTGATGAATCCATACACAGGTGGCTCCATCTTCCTGCCTTGGATTGTCAGATGTCACGACCTGTCATAGCAGAAGTCAGAGAAATGCTGTCCACGCTACTATATTGCATCCATTCATCCATCCTCCCGTCCATCATTCCATCCATCCATCGTAGTCCTTACCCTAGCAGGATGAGAGAAACATAGGCCTTCTCTGTGCCCCTGACCAGCTTCAGGAACTGTCCTCCTATTGGTTCTCAGTGTTTCAAACGACATCCCATGACTGTCAGAATCGTTGACACCGTCCTCAATCTCTCCCAAGGCTTGAGACTGGCAATACCGGAAAACGCCTGCACTATTCCTCGCAGTTCCTTCTTTGTTTCCTTTGTTTTCCACGAGGCAGCTTCGTTACTATTCTACTAATAAGCGCCTACAGCCCTGTTAAGCCTAATTGCGCAAATTTGGTTCCAAGTTTACTTATACTAGACTGTTCCCCTTTAAAACGGATTTCCTTTGTTTTCCACGCAGTTTCAATACAGTTCTCCTAAGGGCCCAGAGTTATTAGTTGTGTTTGTGTGTGTCCACAGTTTAACGGCAGCTTATGACAACATTTTCCGCCGACAAAGATTAGTTTTGGCATAATACAGCTCTTATTAGTGTTTATTTGGTAACAGGTTTATTTATAATAGAATTTTCAGGAAAAAACGGGTGTTTAAGCTGCCAATAATTTTCGTTTGATTAATTGCCTGCGCGGACGGAATGTCAGTTTTCTTCTTCTGGCGAGGGATGACTAGATATCACTATGTGAAAGTATTATATAGCACAGATCAAATTTACATAATGTCCCTGACATTCAGTTGATTTTAAAAATTAGCAGGGTCGAGACCATAAGGTTACTGTAAAAGACGTGTACAGTAACATTCATATTGACCAGGGAAGTAAATAGCGTTGGACTTGGGGCAAGCTCCCTTCCCAACGAAGCTGGAGCCCCCCAAATAAACCAAAATCTCGGGCCCCACATTGGCCCGATGACGCCATACTGGGCATTCTGACGTTTTAAAACGTTCTTTATAGACACCTCTAAAACGTGATCAATCGGTTCTATATATATTGCTCTCATGTGCGGCCAACGTCACCAAATTCATTCTTTCTTTTTGGGACCCTAACAAGTCGTCATTGTGTATGAATCTGTACAGATAATTTACAAACGGTGACCCTAACTGGGTTGGGTCGCAGTGAAATAATGTCTAGCATCACTTTGAGAAGTATAATAGTCCTTGTTTAACTGGTTGCTGTTGACCCGATGACGCGGGACTGCATGGGCATTCTGACATTTTAAAGAGTTCAACTTAGACACCTCTAAAACGTGGACAATCAAGGCTATATATACGTAATGTGTGGCCAACGTAGCCATAATATTATGAACGGTGGTTCCTTGTCAGTTGTCAAAGTAATTACACACCTCCTTTAAAAGAGTTATTCGTCCTATAAGTAAGAGCACAATAATTACACAGCGCACTCCGCCACTTCGTTTCTGACAGTGCCAGTCCCAAGCCTGGACAAAGGAGGAGGGCGACGCTAATGGTCATTGTTACCACACAGATAGTCGTTAAACAGAAAAACCACCACCTTACAGCGCTTCGACGCTACTCGTGAGTTCTGACTGCACTTATGAGCTCTGGAATGAGGGCAATTTCAAATACAGTTGTATTGTCTTAAAACAGATCGCTATGTACAGGTATACAATGGCCCCGTGTGGCCCTGGTTTCTATTGAGCCGATGACTTGGGGCTTGGACTTCCATATCCACTGGAGATATCATCGTTGAGACTCTGTGTTTGGCGTTTGATCTGAGTCAGGGCGTTGTAACCATAGGACATCTTGGCAAAGGCCAGTCGTTCCTCGTAATCGTATTCGCAGAGAATCTTATTGTCACACAGGTAGTAACGATCACCAACGCAAAACCTACACAGAAAAAAAATAGTAATCGTAATCGTAAACTCCGAATGTTTTAATAAAAATGCACTGTATAACCGTATAGATGCGTACATGCGCGTTGCCTTAACTAGGGATTCTGACAAGCACTTTTATAACGTTCTCTTTAGACACCTCTAAAACAGCTAATCAACCTGTACTATATATTATTGGGAGCATGCGACAGCGTCATGTCCACATTGCGTCGTAGACTGCTAATTATTAGATTTGATAGAACGAAGCTCAGAACCTACAAGTCCGTATTCGTAATTATAAACTCCAAATTTCTAAAGCGCTACTCTAAATCTATGATTCAGGGCATTGGCTTATTGACGAGCGCTGACCGTATACCTGTGACTGCACTGTTGACAGGCGAAGCATTCTAAGTGGTAGACGTTTCCCTTCGCCCTCATCACCATCTCAAACGCAGGAATCATCTTAGAGAACAATATCCTGTCGTACCAAACAACAGCAACAACAGACAAACACAAAAACATCGACCATTATATAACACTGAACAATATCCTGTCGTACCAAACAACCTATACATGAACAGACAATCGCATAAACATCGACCTTTGTATAACACTGTAAACTTTGAAGCAACGCGATATTATTCCTAAACTTCAACTTCTTAGATATGAAGCAACTGCGAGTGAAGGACTTGCTCACGGTCCCTACTCAGTAACCGTCTTAGAGGCGGAGGATCGAACCCGTGCTGTCGGAGCTGCATGGCGAGCGCTCTAACCAATCGGATCCCTAGAATTTTTTAGTGACTTTATGGCATACATGGAAAACGAACTTTCTGTGCATGAGATCTTTGGTAAAGCAATCACCGGAAAAATGTGTCCCACTTATATATAAGAACCAATTAACAACTTTTAAGGGTGTTTAATGAGAGCTTTCGTACCACGAGCATACCGCGTCTCAGGCTTACATAATATTCGTTGAAACAGTTTTAAAGGTGTCTATAGATCGCGTTCCAACTATCGGCTAACAATGCCAACATAATCTCATCAAAGTATCATAAATCCTCACAAAAGCAACCAAGACGTATAAGGCGTTGACTGAACGCGTGTCTTTCCCTCTCTTCAACTTCCCCGTCATGACCCTCTTCTGGATATTCTCCGTGCCCACCTTCATGTGGTGCAGACTGTTAGTATCCTCCCAAATTTTGGTAGGAGAACGAACGGGCACGGCAGGCAAAACCAGGGGAAGGCAATGGCAAACCACCCCTGTTAATATGCCAAGAAAACCGTATGGATCAAGTAATTTCAAATAACAAAGAAGTAGTCGCAGATGGTGAGCCTCCCAGGCCGGAGTGCGACTCAATAGCTACTGGGAAAGAGCAAGATGGGGAGTGTAAAGCAATCTGGTCTAATGAAGCAACAGGAATAAAGCCGAAAGGAAGTCCTGCGGTGGATCGTACTAGAGAGCAAAGACTCAACCTGAGCTGCAAAAAGAGGATGAAGATAGGTACATGGAATGTACGTAGTATGCAGAGCGGAAAGATGGATGTCATTCAAAGAGAGATGGAACGTCTTGAAATATCTGTAATAGGGTTAAGTGAAACAAGATGGAAAGGGCAGGGTCATTTCAACTGGAATGGTTTTAAGATAATAATGTCAGGACAAAAAGAGAAAGGAAGAAATGGGGTGGCAATTATGTGCGATAGGACAAGCGCGAATGCGATAATGGGTTATGACACAGTAAGTGATAGAATCTTGAGTGTAAGATTTCGAGGAAAGAAAGTTAATATAACAATCATACAAGTATATGCACCGACATCAATAGCGACTGAGGAAGAGCATGAAAGCTTTTACAACGAGCTGCAAGGTATAATGGACAAAACTCCTAAAGGTGATGTAAGAATGGTCATGGGTGACTTCAATGCGAAGGTGGGAAAATATAGTGGAGTAGGAAGAGGGGGAGACACGATAGGTAGACATGGTCTGGGAAAGCAAAACGAAGCAGGAGAGAGATTGGTGGAGTTTTGTGAAGGTAACAACATGAAAATAATGAATACATGGTTTGAACAGCCAAAAAGAAGGTTGTACACATGGACGTCACCGGATGGGAAACATAGGAATCAGATTGATTATATACTGATAAATAAAAGATGGTATAGCACAATAAGAGATGTGAAAACAAAACCAGGTGCGGATTGTGGAACCGATCATGAATTACTAGTGACAACAGTGCAAACAAAATTAAAAAAACTTAAAAAAGGGGAAAGATTGATCACATTCGACTGTAAGGAAATAACACAGGAATACAGAGTAGAAATAAGGAATAGATTTGAAATATTAGAGAGGGATGAAGCGGAGACAGAAGAGGTTGAGAACAATTTATGGGAAAAGACGAAGAAAGTGATTTTAGAAACTGCAGAGAAATACATTCCGAAGAAAAAAAAAGACAAAACAACACCATGGCTATCGAAAGAAGCTATCAACATAGCAATGCAAAGAAGGGATGCAAAAAGGAAAGGAGACAAGGACAAAGTAAGAAAATTGAACAGTGCATTTCAAAAGCAAGCACGCATGGACAAAGAAAAGCATCTAAATGAAATGTGCAAGGAAATGGAGGATGAGGGAAGGAAAGGAAGAACTAAAGCAATGTTCTCAAAAGTGAGGGAAATAACGAGGAAAAACACACCAAGAATGGGATCATTGAAAGCAAGTGATGGACACATAATTGCAGATGAGGAAGGAATGAAGAACAGATGGAAGGAATACACAGAAGATTTGTACAATGAAGATAAAAGAGTAAAGGTAGAAAAAATTGATGTAACAGAATATGAAATTGAGCCTGAAGTCATGGAAGCAGAGGTAGAATGGGCTATTAATCAATTGAAAGATAATAAGGCACCGGGTCGAGATGGGATACCAATAGAAATGATAAAAGCTGGGGATGGTGCGATGACAAAGACAATAACAAAAATTTGCAATATCATATGGACAACTGGAAAATGGCCAGAAGATTGGAAAAGCTCTGTTTTTATTCCGCTATTCAAAAAAGGAGACGCGAAAGAATGTGAAAATTATAGAACAATAGCAATGATATCACACATAAGTAAAATTTTACTTAAAATAATACATAAAAGAATGGAATGTACAATAGAAAGAGAGCTTCCTGAAAGTCAAGCAGGGTTTAGGAAATCTCGTGGAACAAGGGATCATATCGCCAACATGAGATGGATTATGGAGAGACAAAGGGAATATGGACAGAAAGTATACATATGCTTCATCGATTATAGTAAAGCGTTTGACTGTATTAACCATGAATTGATGTGGAAAACTTTGGTAGAAATGGGAATACCGAAACACTTGGTACAACTTCTTAAGGGATTGTACGAAGATCAGATAGCGGTGATAAGAACAGAATATGGAGATACTGACGGATTCAGGATAAAGAAGGGAGTACGGCAAGGTTGCATTTTGTCTCCTTTTCTATTTAATTTGTATGCAGAAAGGATAATGAGGCATGCAGGTATGGATGAAGCTGAAGAAGGAATAAAGATAGCGGGAAGAACATTGAACAATCTGAGATACGCTGATGACACAACACTATTGGCCGGCAATAAAAATGATTTGATAGAATTAATAAGAAGGCTTAAGAGAGAAAGTGAGAAAGCAGGACTCTATTTCAATATAAAGAAAACAAAGATCATGACAACAGAGGAGGAGGATAGTTTTGTAGTAGACAATGAGGAAATAGAAACGGTAACAAGCTTCACATTTCTGGGATCAGTAATAGAAAAAGAAGGAAAATGTGATATGGAAATAAATCGTAGAGTGGCGATAGGAAAAGCTGCAATGAATGGTCTGGAAAAAATATGGAAGGACAAACATGTCAGTATAGACACAAAAAAAAGATTGGTGAAAGCTCTAATCATACCAACAGTAACATATGGCAGTGAGACATGGACATTGACTAAGAAAACGAGAAAAAAGATTAACGCATGCGAAATGTGGATATGGAGGAAAATGCAGAGAATTTCATGGACGGAGAAAAAGACTAACGAATGGGTGCGCAGGGATATAGGAATTGAGAAAGAAGAGACACTTCAACAAACAGTGCTAAGAGCAAAGTTGAGGTTCTTTGGACATATCATGCGGTCAGACGGACTGGAAAAGGAAATGATGTTAGCATATGGAGAGGGAAGGAGAAAACAAGGACGACCAAGGATAAAGTGGATGGACGAGATACATGAAATAACTAGAATGAATTTAACAGAACTGAGAGATGCGACGGCGGACAGAAGAAAATGGAGGAACTTGATCATGACGGTCGCCAGGGTTCAACGAACTGACAGCACAAGGTAACAAGGTATAAAGGTGTTGAAATATCGAGACAATTTGCTCTATTGCTTTCGTCGTAGCATAGATACAATGAAGTTATACTCGGCAGTGTTTAACGACATCTTACGGCTAAAAGGGCCCTTGACGTCGCCCTCCTACTTCTTTCCAAGGCTTTGGACTGGCACTGCCAGATATTGGCAGTGGCGGAGTTAGATATGATGAAGTTTCAAATGGATGAATATAGAGTTTAACGACATCTTACGGCAACAAGAGGCCATTTACGTCGACAGAAACAATTTTTCGCATATTACAGCTTTTAGATTAGATTAGATTAGATTAGATTAGATTAGATTAGATTAGATTAGAATAGATTAGAATAGATTAGAATAGATTAGATTAGATTAGATTAGATTAGATTAGATTAGATTAGATTAGATTAGATTAGATTAGATTAGATTAGATTAGATATGACCCAGCGTCACTGGTTAGTATTATTATTGATGTTCAACAGTACTGTGTCATAACGAAGATGGGTGGCGTCGCCCTCCTCCTTTATCCAGCTTTGGGACTGGCACAACCATAGTGAGAGTTCTGACGGAGTTAAGCAGAAATTACTTATCATTAATTAAAAGTGTGGAGGAGGTCAGACAGAAATAAAGACCGAAATCATCCAATTAAAACGCCAGGATATATATAGGAAGTGTAACTGGTCTAAAAGAGGTGTCTTAAATTTTAAATTGGAGACATTTTTGTATCTATAATGGCAAAGTCATCTGGCTGCCATGACCGTCAACGATGGTGATTCATGTCGCCCTCCTTGTTTTATCCGCTTGGGACTGGTGTCAGCAGAACAACAGCCATATGTGGTTCGTTATTTGAGTCATTTTTCGTTCTCATTATGTCAGTTTGGACATATGGTTCAGCTATTCATTATCTTCTACGGTCATTTGCTTCATGTGATAATTTATTTTCTCCCGATAGTTCTGTGGCTATTTGTTCTAGTGGAATTCCTTACGCTGGCTATTTCTCCTGCTGGAAATTCCTTCAGTTGCGATTCCTTTTCTCGGTGGGAATTGATGCTGCATTACTTAATGGTGAATAGTCTTTCTTGTATAAGTTGGCTGAAACTGTGCAAACCTTAGACACCTCCTTTGAATGTCTTTATAAGTTTATTTATGAGGCACCAGAGTAACGACGTTATGCTGTCGTCAACGGCCTTTGATGTCATAAGACGACGTTAAACTGTGGTTAAAAAAGACGTTATGCTGTTCCTACTCTGCCAGTCGCAATTTATATTCAACGAATTAATTAATTAATTAATATACGCATTTATTGTTCTCCTGGCTAGTTAAGTTCAATTGTGTTAAATTCCAGTTGGACTGTTGTTATGTTAAACGTTCTTCATTTGGAAAGGTTTGAAGTTAAACAACGATAATACTAAAAGGTAGCGCTGTTCGTTAAACACCTTTTTCAAGAAACTTAAGTTTGCTATAATATAAAGGCGGCGGAATTGTGTTGTCTCGTAATGATTTCAATTGTGTTGTCTCGTAATGATTTCAACGAAGGTAAACTTCGACAACTTACACACCCGAAAAAGAAGATTAAAACGAGTATTTATTCAAACCCCGTCTTCGATAGCACTAAGATTCCGGTCTGTAGTAATTTTGTTGCAAATGAGAAATCTCTTAAATATGCTAAAGTTTCTGACAAAATTAATGAAAATTGTGTTGATGAGAAAAATGTTGAAGGATCTGTTAAAAATGACGAAGATTTGAATTTTCAGAGTTTAAGTGATGTGACTGTAATGTCAAATGTAAAGATGATGAAAGAAGGTGAGGTCATTGATATAAACAAGTCAATATTGATACCCACAGGCAATGTGGATGAAAAAACATTAACTAAACAAGTAACTGAACCCAAAAATAACAGTCATTCCCGTCCTCCTTTGACTGAGGAACAGAAAAAGCGCTTAAAGGATGTCCAATCACGAACGGTATTTATAGAAGGTCATAAAGACGATCTTCGCAATTACTTCAAACATATGCCAAGAAAACTAAATAAAGAAATAATAGATAAGTCTAGAGGGCAGGTGGAAAAACTGTTTGTTACTAGACAAGGTCTACTTAAGATAATTGCCAAAGATGAAGCTCAGAGAAATCAGCTTCTCAAGATGCAATCATTGAATGACAAGCCTGTTAAAACAAGCGTTCCCTTTTCCTTGACACACCCTTCTATATCCAATAAGAAACCATATCCTGTGAAAAAACATGAAACAGAATATTTTGTTAAAGGGGTGATATTTGGATTGCGTGAAGATCGAGAGAATTTAGATGAAATTGCTGTAGAAGTGGGAGCCCATCACATCAGTAGACTGGGTAATCCCGATTTTAGCAATGCAACGTTAATAACATATCCCAAAGGGACTGTTCTACCACAGTTCTTGGAAGTGGATGGACGAAGGTATAAAGTTCATCTTTATGTACCTAAACCTTTGAGGTGTGATAGATGTCAGTTTTTTGGTCACACGAAGCTTTCGTGCAGTCGGGAAGTTGTGTGCAGTAGGTGTGCTGGTAGCCATTCTTATGTTAATTGTCCAGATAAAACTAAATTAAGATGTGCTAATTGTGGAGAGGCTCATAGTGCTGCACATAGAAGCTGTGCAGTCTATATCAAAACGCAAGCTGCACTCAGAATCAGAGCCGAGCAAAATATCACATTTGCTGAGGCTATGGCTAAAGTTGATGATATTCAAAATCAAAATGCTAATATTGCCCTTAAAACAAGTAACGTTACTTATGCCTCAAAAGTGAAATCTGGAATAGAAAATCAAACAGAAATAAAAACTACTTCAATACCAATCGTGCAAATCGATACTAATCATGAAATCTCTCCTAGTGATTTGGTCAAAAGGTTTTTGTCCTTTGATAAAAAGGATTACAAGGCGATAAATACTTCCAAACCAGAAAGTGATGTAGTGTTAGATTATGATCCAATTACACAAGTAAAGATGTCATTTGTTCTTGGTGTGTTGGCAACTATTGACAAGGCTAAATCTAGGAAACATGCACAGTTTGAAATTTGCCAGGCAGCATCTGAAATCCTTTTTAATAAGGAATTAGAATTCAGATATAAAGATTGGTAAATTAAAAGTAGTAGATTCTTATAAATTTCTTGTTGTCCATTATGGCTTTGACCATTTTTCAGTGGAATGCACGTGGGTTACGTGGTAATAAAGAACAGCTCAAAAATTATATCCTGAAAGCATGCATTCCACCAGATATAATATGTGTGGAGGAAACCTTTTTAAAAAATCAAAATGAATCCCCAAAATTAGATGGCTATAATATTATACGTAAGGATTGTTTAAGTAATGAAAGGGGAGGTTTGGTTATTTATATAAAAGTGGGGCTAAGTTTTAATGTACTGGATGTAGCAGAAATCCCAAACATTGAAATTCAAGGTATTGAAATTAATACTTTAAATGGCCATTTAAAGATTTTTAATTCTTATATGACACCTTCATATAAATTTAATAAAGAGGATATTCAAGATATTTTTCCACATAAAAGATCAATTCTTGTTGGAGATTTTAATGCTCATAATAAACTATGGGGTTGTTCTGAAACAAACAAAAGAGGAAAAATCATAGAAGAAATATTAACTGAAAATAATTTAGTAGTACTTAATACAGGTCAAGTTACCCATATTACATCAAACCAATCAAATTCCCATTCTGTTATAGATTTAAGCATAAGTTCTCAAGATGTAGCTCTAAATGCTAGGCATAATGTCACCAACAGCAATATGGGCTCTGATCATTATGCTACTATTACTACTGTCAATGAAGAAGTCATGATAGAATGTAGCTTAAGCATGCATCTCTGGAAATTAAAAAAGGCAGATTGGAAAAAGTATAAAGAAATAAGTAAATTCTCATTAATAAAAGATATTTTAGTTGATAAAAATTGTGATAATACTTTCAGTAATTTGGTAGATTGCATTACATCTATAGCCAACCAATCAATACCTAGTAAAAATCTTAAAAATAGAAAGAATAAAAATAAGAAATTTAGACCTTTACCCTATTGGAATGAAAAGTGCAATGAAGCCATTTATAAGAGAAATCAGTATAGGAATAAAATGACTAAAACAAGAGAATTAACTGATTATTTAGAATATAAAAAGCAAGAAGCAATTGTTAAACAGACCCTTAAAACAGAAGCAAAAACTTGTTGGCAAGCATATTGCTCTGAACTTACAAATCAAACGAAGTTGGGTTCTGTTTGGAGTTGGGCAAGAAAAATGAATGGTATTGCAACTTATAGCTCCATTCCTACTCTGAATTATAATGGATTAATAGCTGAAACAAACTTGGAAAAAGCAAATATTTTAGCTAAGAATTATGCGAATACTAGTAACACTCAAAATTATAGTGAAAAGTTTTTAAATTATATTAACAGTAATAATTTCCTAAATAACCCTAATCAGATTGACAATAAGTCTGCTGATGAAATGGAAATCCTAAATGAAAGGTTTAATCTTAATGAATTAAAACATGCTATTAGATCAGCTAAAAATAATAAATCACCCGGTGATGATAAACTGCCTTATGAGTTATTAAAACATCTTCATAAGAATGCTCTTAAAATTTTATTATTCTTTTATAATGAAATCTGGGAGGAAGGGAAATTGCCTACTGATTGGCATCATGCCATAATTCTACCCTTATTAAAACCTAATAAGGAAGCATCAAACCCAGAATCTTATCGACCTATATCTTTGACCCCTACCATATGCAAAGTAATGGAAACAATGATATCTAAACGTCTTCAGTGGTTTTTGGAAACAAATAACCTTTTTTCAAAAAATCAATCTGGCTTTCGAAAATATAAAAGTACACATGATCAAATTCTTAAACTTCAGGATACTATTCTTAAAAAATTTAAAAATAAAGAACATGTTTTAGCCATTTTTATCGACTTTGAAAGAGCATATGATATGTTGCATGTCCCTACCCTTTTAAAGAAATTTAAAGAATTCGGAATAATGGGCAATATATTTAAATGGGTTGAAAATTTTCTTTCTGATAGAACTTTTCAAGTCAAGGTTGGAGCAGAACTTTCTGATAAATTTGTACAACAGAACGGTACTCCTCAAGGTTCAATAATTTCTCCTCTTTTATTCTTAATAATGATAAATGATATTCCCACAGGTGTGGATGGTGTAGAAATGTCCCTTTTTGCTGATGATAGTGCTATTTACTTAGGACATAGAAATATTAAAACCTTAGAAAATAAAATTCAATTATCGATCAATTTAATACAAAATTGGTGCAATAAAAATGGTTTTAGAATATCTTTGAATAAAACGACTGGAATCCTCTTTTCAAAGAAAAATAAATTATCAAGGATTACTATAAAGGTTGATGAAAAGCATATTAAGATAGAAAATAAAGTAAAATTCTTGGGTGTAATATTTGATAGTAAAATGAGTTGGAAACCACACATTGATTATATTGTTGAAAAATGTAAAAAGAGGTTAAACCTTTTAAGAGCCATAAGTGGTTATGGTTGGGGAGCCTGTAAAAAAACACTCCTAACCATATATAGAGCATTAATCAGGTCTATTTTTGATTATGGTGATGTTGCATATTCTTCAGCCTGCAAGTCTTACTTGGATAAACTAACATGTATTCAAACGGAGGCTCTTAGATTATGTTGTGGAGTTCCAAAGGGTACTGCAGCATCAGCACTTCAAAATGAATGTGGAGAATTACCACTTCATTTAAGGCGACTCCAAAATTCAATGAAATTTGGAGCTAAAATTTTGGGTTGTAAATTTCACCCTATTACTAGAGTTATGGAAAACCACTGGACAAATGTTTTTAGGACATATAATAACAGGGAACATTCAATCTATACTCGTACCTCTGAATTCTTCTCTTCACTTGATACATCATTTATTGGCCCCTCCTTCCCTTCTGTCCCTCCTTGGTGTAATAAAGAAATAGAAGTTGACTTGACATTGAAGAAAGGTGTTAATAAGAAAGCTGATAATCCTGAAATTCTAAAACAATATGCTTTAGAATTAATTTCTAGATATGATTCTTTTATACATATATACACTGATGGGTCAAAAGTAGATGATGTTGTTGCTGCTGCTTTCACGGTACCAAGTTTAAATGTAGATAAGAAATTTAGATTGTGTAATAATTCTAGTGTTTATGCAGCTGAATTAACTGCAATTATTGAAACTGTTCTATGGATATTAAACAGTGAATGTTATAATAATTGTAAGTTTGCGATTTTCTCTGATTCATTGAGTGCTCTTACATCAATTAAGAGGTCTTGCTGTCAGTCTAGACCTACTTTATTAAATGTTTTATTATATCATATAAGCAAACTAAATTCTAATCAAATAAGATTTATTTGGATCCCAAGTCACATTGATCTGTCAGGCAATGATAGAGCAGATACTTTGGCTAAAGAAGGTCTAACTATTGATCATATAAATTCTACTAATTATCTTGAACTTCAGGAAATGTTTACTTTGATAAAACTTTATATAGTAAATAAATGGCAACTAGAATATAGTAATGATAATATAGGTCATTTTTATAAATCTATTTGTCCAATTGTTAGTACAGATATAAAATATTTCGAACCTTATAGGCATAAGGAAGTCCAAATTTCTAGATTACGTCTAGGAATGGCCAATACTAATCAAAGACTATTCGTTATAAAAAGGCATTCTAACGGTTTATGTGATACATGTCAGGTCAAGGAGACAATTCATCACCTCTTGCTTGACTGTGTAAAAGAAGATATTTCAGAGCTACTTAGAAATAAATGTCAATTATATAAACACGAAATTTCCATTAAAACCCTTTTGACGGTAAATTTATTTCAGAATGAGGTGTATAGGTTAGTTAAGATAATCAATAAAGGTAAAATTTTGTAATTGGATATTTTAAGTTTGTTTCATTGAATAGTTTTATTTCTTAGTTATAATTATAAATACTTAATTAGTCTTTTATTGATACATTTTTATAATTTTGAAGTAAATAATGCGTTATTGTGATACACAAGTTGTAAGTGGATACTTCAATTTCGGTTGTGTATGTACATTTTGGTTACTGAAGCACCCATAGATAACATCTTTTCAATTGTTAATTTCTAAATATGTTATGTCATATAACATTATTTTGTAATAAAGTTGTGATGTTGGAAAATTATAAATATTAATAATTGGTTAATGAATATCTATATTGCCAAATTAGTATTATTCAATTTTGTTTTTCTTTCTTCAATATTACATATGGTTTGGTTTTATTGCTGTATAAGAGTAGCTACTATGATGCATAATACTGCATTACTGTGTTGCAGTGGGAGTTCTATGATTATAATTTGAATCTATTGAAGCTAAACTTTAAACAATGATATTGCATGTATGCTTTGTTGGCTAATGACATTTTAATTATAGTGTATTAGATACATGAAATGTTTGAAAGAGTACTTCGTAAATGTCTTTTATGGAACAATTGCTGTATAATAATATTGTTTAATTTGCATAAATTCTCTTTGTTAGGATATGGAAATCATAGACAATGAGATGAACTACTTTATATTACTATTAGTGCTGTTGTTATTGCTGTCGTCGTAATCATCATCATCATCATCATCATCATCATCATCATCATCATCATCATCATCATCATCATCATCATCATCAACATTTTCATTAGAAAGACAGATAGACAGATAGATAGAAATGGCAAAATTACAATAAAAACATTTGAATCAGAACAAAACAAAGAAACGATTTATTGTTGTTCTTCCGTCAACCGCCAGGTGGCGTTAGTCCTGTTGCTTTTGTCCGAAACCTATCGTTAGAGGGAGCCACGTTCAAACGACGATGACAGCAAAATGAAGATTAATTCACAGACTGCGCTTCGAATTAACGACGCTACGACTCGAGTCGTTCTCCTTTCCCCCGCTACGTGGCGCCAACGCTGACCCCAGGTCACCGGTCTGTCATCTAGCGGCGGTTACGTCATCATTCCGAACGATTTTCGGTGACATGCGATGCCGTCTTCACCTTTCGTTTGGTGTGAGGTGAAATGGGGACCATGGCGAAAAGTGTTCCGCTGTAGAATATCGTGATTGGTTCGTCTTATAAGGAAGGAGACACGTGATCCTTTATATATATTCCTTTAAGTGTTCCTGAGAAGAAAATATTCTGTGGAAATCGTTTGCAGCCGTCAGCTATTGATTGCAATTGCATTTAGTAACTTCTATTGCACCGTTGTCTAATGCACAAGGCATCAAACGAAACCGTGATCTAGTCAACATCCGGAAAATCAGTTTGTCAATAATATTAAAAAGAGGACAATAAGGCAACCGACACAGGCAATCAATGCGTTTGTGTGTCCACAGTTTAACGGCAGCTTATGACAACATAGGCCGTTGCCGCCGACAAAGATTAGTTTTGGCATATTACAGCTCTAATCACTCTCTAATCAATGCGTTTATTCTCGTTTCCCATACTTATAGCAACATGTTACACCGTTTAAAAGGTGTCTAAAGCGAATGCTCAAACAATCAAAATAGGCTATGGTATTGGAGTCGTCGTTTGGTTTTTTTTGTTTAACGACTAGCTGTGTGTTAACAAAGACCATTAGCGTCGCCCTCCTCCTTTATTCAGGCTTGGGATTGGCACTGTCAGAAAGCGGACATTGACGGAGTTAATGCGTTTAGTCTCGTTTCCCACGCTTATATAGCAACGTGTGACACCGTTTAAAAGGTGTCTAAAGCGAGTGCTCAAACAATCGAAAAGGGCTAAGGGTATTGGAATCGTTATTCTTATTATACAAACGTTTAACGTCGTCTTATGACATCAAAGGCCGTTGACGACAATACAGGAAAGATACAATTCAATGATTACAAGAAACTTATAGCGTCCGAACGACACCATCAAATGTGTCAAACAGAGCTTTACAATTTCACTAATATTCAATATTTTTGTAACATAAAGTAGTTCATCTTATTCTGTCTATGATTCCTATATTCTGACACAAAGATTCCATGCAAATTAAACAATGTTATGTAACTATACAGTATAGTTTCAATAGATTAAAATTATAATCACAGATCTCTTATTATAACACAGTACTGAGTATTATGCAACATAGTAGCTACTGTGATACAGTAACCAAACCACATCATATGTAACTATGTATTATTGAAAAACCAAAGTTGAATAATAGTAATATGGTAACGAGCACTGCAACCAACACTGCCACACAGCACATATATGTAATTGCAAAATAACAATGTATTAGTAAAAGACTAATTAAATATTTACAGATTTGAGTAAGATATAAAACTATTCACATTAAAAAAACACTAAAACATCCATTTACAAAATTTTACCTTTATTAATTATCTTAACTAACCTATACACTTCATTCTGAAATAAATTTACCGTCAAAAGGGTTTTAATGGAAATTTCATGTTTATATAATTGACATTTATTTCTTAATACCTCTGAAATATCTTCTTTTTTACAATCAAGTAAGAGGTGATGGAGGAAGACGTAAACATATTATTACTCCACAGTTTTACGTCGTCTTATGACATCAAAGGCCGTTGACGACAATAATATACAGAAAACACACAATTCAATAATTACAAGAACCTTAGAGCATCCGAACAACACTATTCAAGGTGTCGAAACGGAGCTTTACAATATTATTTCACTAATATTCAAATATAAAGTAGTTCATCTCATTGTCTATGATTTCCATATCCTAACAAAGAGAATTTATGCAAATTAAACAATATTATTATACAGCAATTGTTCCATAAAAGACATTTACGAAGTACTCTTTCAAACATTTCATGTATCTAATACACTATAATTAAAATGTCATTAGCCAACAAAGCATACATGCAATATCATTGTTTAAAGTTTAGCTTCAATAGATTCAAATTATAATCATAGAACTCCCACTGCAACACAGTAATGCAGTATTATGCATCATAGTAGCTACTCTTATACAGCAATAAAACCAAACCATATGTAATATTGAAGAAAGAAAAACAAAATNACAGCGTCTGGCAGGAGGGGCTATGGCAGGTGTTGAGGCACTTTGGAGTGCCTGAGAAACTGGTGAGATTATTGGAGGACCTGTATAGCAAATCGATCAGCGCAGTGAGAGTGGACGGAGAGCTAACAGAATGGTTTAGAACGGCTGTGGGGGTAAGACAGGGATGCGGATTGTCACCAGATCTCTTCAATCTGATACTGGAAGCAGTAATGAATTTGGCGTTGAATAATGCTGAAGAAGGAATACTTATAGGAGGCAGAAGACTCAATAATCTTAGATTCGCGGATGATATAGACCTTGTGGCGGAAAGCAAAGTACAGCTACAGGAGCTGACCAACAAAGTGGACTCCAGTAGCAAAAGACTAGGGCTCAGGATCAACGCCCAAAAGACTAAAACGATGACAGTGGGGAAAGGACAGGAGGCACTGGACATCAGATTGGGAGGAGAGGAGCTGGAGCAAGTAACCGAGTTTGCATATCTAGGAGGGCTTATTACAGAAGATGCCAGATGCACAAAAGACATCAAACGGAGAAGTACTCTAGCGTGTGCAATGTTCGGTAAACTAAATAAGATCTGGAAAGATAAAAGCATATCAACGAGAACCAAGATGAAGTTATACGAAACCTTTGTCATACCGGTACTACTATATGGCTCGGAATGCTGGTGCCTGAGGAGGGAGGATGAGAGGAGACTCTTGACGACCGAAATGAGCTGGCTGAGAAGAATAAAGGGCAGGAGCAAAAGAGATAGGATTAGAAATGAGGTGACTAGAAGAGAGCTGGGACAGACGGATACAATTGTTGATAGAATAAGGAAGAAAAGGCTAAAGTGGCTGGGACATGTGATGAGAATGGGCAATGACAGATTACCATCGATGGCTTTACACGGATATGTGGAGGGAACTAGGAGTAGAGGAAGACAACAAAAGACATGGATGGATAATATACGAGAGGATCTGGAGAGAATGAAGATGAACATTGCAGAAGCAAAGGAACAAATCAAGGATAGAGAATTCTGGAGACGACAAGTTGAGGACTCATCGTTGGCCTTGGCCTGACGGAGGAGAAACAAAGAAGAAGAAGATGAATAGATCATAGGCTCTGTTTACATCTCCATTGGAACATTCTTCCGAAACGGGAGTCCAGTTAATTGCGGATAGGTAGGTATTAAACATTCTCTTCGTTTCCTCGTTAATCAGTCTACGTTCATTGGTTTGATAATTTCTGTATTTTTGGGCATCAAAATTGAAACTTGTAAAAACAGGTAAATGATCCGAAATATCCGAGGTTACAATTTTTGATTCATCAATTTCGGGCCAAGCATGGCATAAATCTTATATAGCACCGATTGAGACAGTTTTAAGGGTGTTTATTGAAAGCGCTCGAACCATTTAGACACCTTAAAAAAGGATCAATATCTACTCTATATATATTTTCACGAAGAGCGTCATGGTTGCCATACAGTTGAATTCGAATCCTATTATAACTCGTCATCATCCGTTCATACTATGAATTGTAGTCATACTGCGTACTTGTCAGTTTGAATTAATAAAAATTACATATATTTTTATATTTTTATTCATTTATATAGAGCGCCAATATAATACCGTAGAATTTCTCTCGATGTTTTGGTCCTTGGCAAGAAAAGTTGGCGCCGTCGGAACCTTTTTTGCCTTAGACTCGATCTGTCACCACACCCGAACCACGACCGACCGCCAGACCGGATACATTGATGGTCGGAATTTAACAACTCACCCGTTGGAAGACTTAATGAAGCGACGCAAAGTCAGATACAAGCGGAGGGAGGCAGAATAGACAGCCAATGGACTATAGCTCGGTTTGCGCCCGCATGTGCAAGTATGCATGCATATGTATGCGTATGCATGTGTATGTTACCATGCGTGTACGTGCATTTGTGTATATGTATATATGTACGTGTGTGCTTTGCGTAATAATGTACACAATATTCGCGTATATATATATATGTTTTTGCGTATAATGTACCAACACCTGTTCGCGTATATATATATATATATATATATATATCAATCAGAAATATATATATATATATATATAATATATATACGCGAACGTGTGTACATTATTACGCAAGAGCACACACGTACATATATACATATACACAAATGCACGTACACGCATGGTAACATACACATGCATACGCATACATATGCGTATACATAGGCGTATATATATATATATATATATATATATATATATATATATATATATATATATATATATATATATATATATATATATATATATATATATGAACATATATATATGCGTGTGTGGCGTGTTTGTGTGTGTACGTGTGCTATGTGATAAGATCTGATCTCGCCAGTATATGTTTCCGGAAAAAGGAGCAATATCAATCCAGTTGTTGCATCCAGTGTTTAACGACATCTTGTGGCTGCCAGGAGCCGTTAACGTCGACCATATCTAACCTATGATTCGGCAAAACATTCGGATGGATCTTATGACGTGGTTGATAAAATTATACTTAATATATAGCTTATATTTGATCCGTTTTAAAGGTGTCTAAGTAGATCCTTATATCTTTTGTTGTAGTCTTCGCTGTTCAACTACATCATCCTTGCACACAGATGTCACCATGATTATTTTTTTCACCGCATATTAAATACGGTGTTTTGTTCCCGAGAGGCAATTTTCTACTCCGCAAACATAATTATTCGTCAAATCTTAAATTAACATAATAAACTACTATGCAATTGTTATGTAAACAAAACGCGATGACTTCCTGACCGCCAGATGGCTACGTTCAAACTTTTCATGAGTACTTGAATTTGATAGCACTATTAGCGAGCATCATATATAGCTATAAAAGGTGCTTTAAATTTTTAACGGAAAACCGCATTATAATTAGTAGTGCAGAGACTCTAATGACATCTTGTGACAACTAGAGTCGTAATCGTCTCCGCTAGCGTCTATATATGTATATATATATATGATATATATATATATAATATATACTGTACATATATATTATTTCAGACCCCCTTCAAGAGACCTCTCCGCAGAGGCATTCCCTCCTTTTATATAAACACACACATACACTCACACACATGCGCACGCGCACAAATATTTAAATACATCAAGCCTACATGTATATATAAATATATATATATACATATATAGTATATACATATAATTATATATATAATTTTATATGTATATAAGGATAATATATCCCTATCTGAATAAGTACGACTTGAATAGGGTTTACCATAATATACATTCGACACAATATATACAACAATTTGTACAACTCTACCTTGACGACGACATTGACCAAGAATTCGACAAACTGAAGTAGCTCCAACAAGAGCTGCTTCACCGAAAAATGGGCAGAATTTCTGTAGGTCAAAAATCAAATCAAAAGAATCGTGGCATTATGCCAATCCCTTTGATCCGTCTTAGCTTGGGTTTGGGTAGAGTTAACCACTCCTCTAAAGCCTATTTGATGAACGAAGCGAATATGTATATATATATACAATATGTTATAATTATATATTCAAGTATTTCATTAGTGGTTTATTGTTTCCAAACCATCACTGCCTTCGAGTTGATCTTGTGTGATTGTTGGCTAGCGGCTAACCAACCTTAGTCCCTACCCTGGCAGGATGAGAGAAACATAGGCCTTCTCTGTGGCCCTGACCAGCTTCAGGAACTGTCCTCCTATTGGTTCTCAGTGTTTCAAACGACATCCCATGACTGTCAGAATCGTTGACAACATCCTCAATCTCTCTCAAGGCTTGAGAATGGCAATACCGGAAAACGCCTGCACTATTCCTCGCAGTTCCTTCTTTGTTTCCTTTGTTTTCCACGAGGCAGCTTCGTTACTATTCTACTTGTTAAGCCTAATTGCGCAAATTTGGTTCCAAGTTTACTTATACTAGACTTCCCCTTTAAAACGGACTTCCTTTGGTTTCCACGCAGTTTCAATACAGTTCTCCTAAGGGCCCAGAGCCTTATTAGTTGTGTTTATTTATTTATTCCAACGTTTGACGTCGTCTTATGACATCAAAGGCCGTTGACGACAATACAGGAAAGATACAATTCAATAATTACAAGAAACTTATAGCGTCCGAATGACACCATCAAGTGTGTCAAACAGAGCTTTACAATTTCACTAATATTCAATATTTTTGTAACATAAGGTAGTTCATCTTATTCTGTCTATGATTTCTATATTCTGACACAAAGATTCCATGCAAATTAAACAATGTTATGTAACTATACAGCAATTGATCCATATAAAAAATTTACGAAGTACTCTTTTAAACTGATCATGTATCTAACATAATATACATGTAATACACGTTCATTCACTAACAAAGCATACATGTATTATAATTGTTTAAAGAATAGTTTCAATAGATTATAATTATAATCACAGATCTCTTATTATAACACAGTAGTGAGTAAACTGAGTATTATGCAACATAGTAGCTATTGTTATATAGTAACCAAACCAAATCATATCTTAGGCTTATTTATAATAGAATTCTCAGGAAAAAACAGTTGTTTAATCCAGCGATCATTTTCGTTTGATTAATTGCCCGCGCGGACGGAAAGTCAGTTTTCTTCTTCTGGCGAAAGATGACTAGGTATCACTATGTGAAAGTATTCTATAGCACAGATCAAATTTACATAATGTCCCTGACATTCAGTTGATTTTAAAAAATTAGCAGGATCGAGACCATAAGGTCACTGTAAAAGAGGTGTACAGTAACATTCATATTGACCAGGGAAGTAAATAGCGTTTGGACTTGGGGCAAGCCCCCTTCCCAACGAATCTGAAGCCCCTTAAAATAAACCAAATCTCGGACCCCACTATGGCCCGATGACGCGGGACGGGGCATTCTGAGTTTTAAAACGTTCTTTTTAGACATCTCTAAAACGTGATCAATCGGTTCTATATATACAATCATGTGCGGCCAACGTCACCAACGTCACTTCGCTTTCTGAAAGTGCCAGTCCCAAGCCTGGATAAAGGAGGAGGGCGATGCTAATGGTCTTTGTTACCACACAGCTAGTCGTTAAAAAGAAAACACACACAACGTCACCAAATACATGAAATCTATTTACATAATTCCATATACAAACGGTGCTTCCTGATCGAAGTAATTACACACCTTTTAGAAGTGCGTCATTTGCCCTATAAATAAGAGCACAAAACTATTTAGCGCGTTCCTTGCGCTTTATGGGATTTTTGTGTGCACTTGTGAGCTCTGGAATGAGGGCAATTTCAAATACAGTTGTATTGTCTTAAAACAAATGACTTTGTGCAGATACAGTGGTCACGTGTGGCCCTGGTTTCTATTGAGCCGATGACTTTGGACTTCGACTTCCATATCCACTGGAGATATCATCGTTGAGACTCTGTGTTTGGCGTTTGATCTGAGTCAGGGCGTTATAACCATAGGACATCTTGGCAAAGGCCAAGGGTCGTTCCTCGTAATCGTATTCACAGCGAATCTTATTGTCACACAGGTAGTAACGATCACCGACACAAAACCTACACAGAAACACTGACTGTTGTGGCATGGTTCTAAAAATGAGCTGTATA
The DNA here is from genome assembly GCA_020284085.1 of Aporrectodea caliginosa. Taxonomy (NCBI): domain Eukaryota; kingdom Metazoa; phylum Annelida; class Clitellata; order Crassiclitellata; family Lumbricidae; genus Aporrectodea; species Aporrectodea caliginosa. The sequence goes on along the minus strand of JACEVL010000123.1, from coordinate 1,747,835 downwards.
ACCGTATGGATGCATACATGCGCTTTGTCTTAACTGGATATTCTGCACGCATTTTTACAGCGTTCTCCTTAGACACCTCTAAACAACGTCAACCTATGGTATATATATATAGGCACGAGGAAGCGGCTCCGCAATTGTGGCATAATATTGCAGTACTGTGTTGCAATGCTGGTTACTGAAATATCTATAGACAACTTCTTTTCAACTGTTGATTTTTGTTTAAAATATGTTATGTCATAATAATAAGAACCTAATGTTAGAAAAATTATAAACATTACTTATTGGTTAATGAATATGCATGTTACAATATTACAATATTACTATTTCAACTTTAGTTTTTCAATATTGCATATAGTATGTTTTGGTTAATGTACATGAACAGTTTAAAGGAATACCTGAATCAATTATGATACATGTATGCTTTGTTAGTTAATGAAATTTGGCCGGACATAATAATCACAGACAGTATGAGATGAAATACTTTATATGTTGTAAAAATATTGAATATTAATGAAATTGTAAAGCTTCGTTTCGACACCTTTAATGGTATCGTTTGGATGCTATAAGTTTCTGGTTCTGATTGTATTCTATGTTTTAGATACATGAACAATTTAAAAGAGTACTTTAAACAATTATAATACATGTATACTTCTCTGGTTAATGAACTTTTTTATTATAGTGTTTTTGTTAGATACATAAACATTTTAAAAGAATACCTTGATAAATTATAATACATGTATGTTTTGTTAGTAAATGAAATTTCTTAGGACATAATAATGAAGATGAAATACTTTATGTTGCAAAAATATTGAATATTTTTGAAATTGTAAAGCTCCGTTTCGACACCTTTAATGGTGTTGTTCGGATGCTATAAGTTTCTTGTTCTGATTGTATTGATTTGGTATGAGCTGTATTATGCCAAAAACTAATTTTTGTCGGCGGCAACGGCCTATGTAGTCATAAGCTGCCGTTAAACTGTGGATCCATCCATATTGCATATTTAAATTATAAATATTATAAATTATAAATATTAATAATTGGTTAATCAATATCTATATTGCCAAATTAGTATTATTCAATTTTGTTTTTCTTTCTTCAATATTACATATGGTTTGGTTTTATTGCTGTATAAGAGTAGCTACTATGATGCATAATACTGCATTACTGTGTTGCAGTGGGAGTTCTATGATTATAATTTGAATCTATTGAAGCTAAACTTTAAACAATGATATTGCATGTATGCTTTGTTGGTTAATGACATTTTAATTATAGTGTATTAGATACATGAAATGTTTGAAAGAGTACTTCGTAAATGTCTTTTATGGAACAATTGCTGTATAATAATATTGTTTAATTTGCATAAATTCTCTTTGTTAGGATATGGAAATCATAGACAATGAGATGAACTACTTTATATTTGAATATTAGTGAAATAATATTGTAAAGCTCCGTTTCGACACCTTGAATAGTGTTGTTCGGATGCTCTAAGGTTCTTGTAATTATTGAATTGTGTGTTTTCTGTATATTATCGTCGTCAACGGCCTTTGATGTCATAAGACGACGTAAAACTGTGAAGTAACAATAATAATATTGCATATTTCTGTTTTGTCGTCAACGGACTTTGATGTCATAGGACGACGTTAAACTGTGGTCAGATAAAATAAGGCTCCGCAATTAAACTCACAACTAGAATTGATACAACAAAGCTTCCAGTCTAAGGCCCGTAATTGCGATAGTAATCGTAATGGTAAATTCCAAATTTCTAAAGCGCTACTCTAAAACTAATCGCAGGGCATCAGCTTATTCACGATCGTTGCCTTAGCTCGGATTCTACAAGAATTGTAATAACGTTCTCCTTATACACCTCTAAAACAGAGTCAACATATGCTATATATATAAAAGCAAGGCGCAGGGCTTTCTCATTGCAAGTCGGAACGATGCAAAAACAAAGCCGATAAGTCAGTAACCGTAATTATAAAATTTATATTTGTAAGGCGTTGCTCTAAAGCTATGCGCAGGGCCTGAGCTTATTGACGAGCGCTGACCTTATACCTGTGACTGCACTGTTGACAGGCGAAGCATTCTAAGTGGTAGACGTTTCCCTTCGCCCTCATCACCATCTCAAACGCAGGAATCATCTTGGAACAGGCTGAGCAATATCCTGTCGTACCAAACAACCTACAATTAACAGACAATCGCAAAAACATCGACCTTTATATTACGCAGTTTACTTTCAAACAACACGATATTATTTGTTAAAGTTTGACAAGTTTTATGGCTGTCATGTATTATAGCCTACATAATCATATAGCGAAGGCGTCGACGTCTCTTTGGCCTTTTTAATTTCAATTTATTTTCTTCCGATTAAAAACTAGAGTATATACGTAGAAGTCTTAAACTTGACCGCTAGAGGTTCTTTTAAATGGTTAGTAAGGCTCTTTTCGGACATTACAGCTGTACATGGAATTGACGAGCTCCTTCAGAAGTTCAGGTATGCACACCGAATGTATACGAAAGAACATCGTTGGAGCTATGCAAAAATTGTATGTGTGTTGCTGTGTGTGTATTAAATAAGACATTTATTAGAGCAACTTATTATTACGCAATTATTAAGTGACATTATCTAATGACTAATCGACGGCGCTGAGCAATTGTGAGTGAAGGACTTGCTCAACGTCCCTACACAGTAACCGTATCAGTTATGCAGAAATCTTAACTACTAACAGAACCAGCCTGCAATACAACGTCCCTATACAGTAACCGTATCAGAGACTCGAGCTCTAACCTATCGTGTTACAAGACGAACGCTCTTTCTTATCGTGTACAGTATGCCACGACTTATGCAATCATTATACCCATTCAAGAACGATAGCCATAATAACTGATCGCTTCTCGTGTCCCATATTTATGTAGCATCGGATGGCGCCGTCTTAAAGGTGTCTAAGGCGAGCGCTCTTACCGCCTCAGAGGAAGAGGATCGAACCCATGCTCTTCACTTTAGAAGGCTCTGACCAGTCAGCTAACTTCTCTCGCAAAGAACAGATGTATACAGTGATATAAGCGACATCGTAGCTTAGCAACTAAATGATGTTAGAAGAGAGATTCCTGATCCTAGAACAGAGACTAACTCTCGACGCACAAACTGGTTTACAATTCAGGAGATAAACTAACTAAGCATTGACTTGCCATTGGGCAGTTTGACACGTACAAGACGGTCAGACAGAGGGACATATAACCCAACAAAGAGAGAAACAGACCAGACAGACAAATGAACTCACAAGACGTACAGACAGAAAGAGTCATATAAATGCAAGACGACCAGAGACAGACAGAGATACAAATGAACTCACAAGACGGACAAACAGAGGGACACAAGAAGACGGACGTACGGATGGCTGGAGAAAGACCATCTGGATTATTGAGGCAATGTGTCTAGGTCGATGACCGTGGCATTGTTGGCATCATTAACATCGATGGTCGATGGCACGGGAGATGAGCCTCATTTATGCCTGAATAAACGCAAATGCAGCGAATCCTCCTAAGAAGGTGTCGCCCCACAGCGGACGTCGACAATCGCCGCCCGTGATTGTTGCCCTGCGTCTGGGGTGACGTCGTTAACGGGGCGACACCTGATTAGGCTTAACGGACGACGATCATAATGAAAAAGACTACACGAAATCAGGAACCATTGCGACCAACTGGGTCCGAAAGCGAGAACAGGGTAAATGACACTGGGTGGATTAAGATTCAGGAACTCTGAAAACGGCATCTGCTTGCAATCGTAAACTTGATAATTTCTAAAGCGCTGTGTAAAAGATTGGCGCACTACCTAAGTAAGGCTATTAAGTATATTCTTTATTCAACCAATTGTTATCCGCACTTTGGTGTACATACATTTATACAGGGTATAAAATTCTTATTATAAACGATTTGCGTGAAAGATTGTCTTGCTTGTGGGTAATACGGTCATTTTAATGCAAATCCCGATGCGCATGACCTATAAAAATAGCGGCTTTTTGAAAAAAGTAGTCCGTGGAGTGTCTGCCCCGGGTTTCCTAGGATTTGCAGAGAAGAGGCGTGAGTCGGCAGTGTTGCAAAAATGCTCAAACGAAAGGACTGTCCTCTGGCAGGTACCGCAGACGAATCAGACGCCGCATCGCCGACTGAAGGCGGTTCTTTTCTTGTTACCCTGCAAACCCCCACCTGTTGCCGGAGCTGCTGCATAGAGCATTCGGGCCACCGTTGTATTGCACGAACCACGTCGTATAGCATGTCGCCTGAAAGACATATAAGCCACGAGGATGCGCAAGGCATACAGCGATTGTCTGGCCTGACAACATATGAACTGATGTGTGACTCGAAACTCAAAGCTTCATTCATTGTAACTCCCAAGACCATGCTGGAGACCAGAGTCAGTCCCGGAGTAGTAATCGGAACCGTGTCTCGCCCAGCACGCCCCAGTGGCCGACGAATCACCATTTCAAAGGTCTTTTTTGAGTTCAGTTTTAAGTTACAGGTTGCAGCCCAATCTGTGACGTGGTCTATGTTCTGCTGAGATCGTTGCACTGTGTGAGGCGGGTATCAGGAGATAAGCATCATCAGCATACTTGATTAACCTGTTTGAAGGGTGGACCGTCTTGAGTTTTGAGCAATAATCCTTAAAAGTTGTCGTCCCACAACCCGCCATGAACTATGCTGGCGCAGATACAATAATTGCGCCGCCCGTAAGCCATTGTTGCCCTGCGTCTGGGATGACGTCTAAAAACGGCAATTATCCAGTTATATATACAGTCAGGGATGGGCAATCTGATTGCTCTGTAAATATGAATGACTGACTGTATCGAAAGCTTTGGAAAATCAAGTGCGATCAGGAAAACATAGTGGTTTTCGTTGAGACTGGTTCCAATAGGTTGTGAACAGGCAATTATGGCTGCCGTGGCGAACCAGTGGGACGGAACGCATATTGATCCAAGAAGTCCTGGTTTTGGAGTGGTTCTGTCAAAAAAGGATAGAAAAAACGGCGCACAATAAATTTCTCAAGGAGACGGCATAGAATGGGAGGACTGATATAGGGCGAAAATCTGCGACATCAGACGGGTGAGGAACCTTAGGTACTGGCGTAATGGTGCTTATTTTCCACTGTGGTGGTACATATGACGAAAGAATAGAAACATTGAAAGATGGGTTATTGGTTCTGCCAGCATGGGAGCGGCTTCTTCGAGAAACCAGGCGGTCATTCCATAAGGGCCGGTTGCTGTTCCCCCCACAGTTTCAAGCAATTTAAATGTGGTTAGAAACATCCGTGAATACTTTGGTACTGTCCACAACTGTTGATTTGAGATGAGGAGCTGAGTAATATTCGTCTGTTGAAATGCGCGCCATAGTGCTGGTTTAAGTTGGTAGCCGTGACGCTGCAGTCCGTGGACACGGCCTGACTCCGGCCTGTACCCCTAAGCCTGTTGACCTCGTTCCACATTTCTCGCGACCCTCGCTTGACTCTCTCGAATGTGGTGGCATTGCTCCTCGTAATTAGTTGGTTGATCCTCGTTGAGAGGGCGGAGGCAGCTTCAACTCGATTCTTCCTCAGCATCTTATTTCGTCTGCGTATCAGATGTTTAACAATCGGAGTCATGAAATGTGGGTCCTTTTCTTTGATGGTTATGCTTTTCGTCGGAAAATAGAGGTCAATGATTGCGTCTATGTATGTGTAGAAGGCCTCGAAAGCTTCTGCCGGAGATGAACACTCGGTAACAAATGTCCAGCTCTGTTCTGAGAGATGAGATAGAAGAGAAGCATACTGATTTGGAGTACGGGGACGAAAGAGCGAAACCCGTCTTCCATCTGTGCGCGGGCTCATGTTATTTGTTGCATCAGATGAAGGGATAGCCAGGATGGCAGAGTGTTTGGTCTTTATTGTCGACTTGACGGCCGTGCATGATTTGAATAGATGGTCAGATGAGTAGATACGGTCCAACGAATGGCTTCATGCTACAAGGCCCTCGAGCTCTGCTAAAAGTCCAATCTCAAGAACTGTAGATGAAGGCCATTTACCTTACAACATCCTTGTGTACTGTGTCAATCTTAGGTTGACCGCTATATAGGGACGTGTTAAAACGCCCCTTACTGCATAAGTTTTCAAGTTCAGTTGTCAAACAATAATTGTATTTCAGTTAATTTTATTCTATGTATAGTATTGTAGTACTACAGTAGTTGGACACAAGCTTAACCACATCATCTTCATCATTTATATATAGCAACTGTTGTCACCGTTTTAAAGGTGTCTAAATAGCGTGTTCGAATTATCGCCTAACATAGCCAAATTATCTCATCAAGTATCATAAATCCTCACAAAAGCAAGCAAGGCGTATAAGGCGTTGACTGAACGCGTGTCTTTCCCTCTCTTTAACTTCCCCTCTTATCCTCTTCTCGAAATTCCATCGCCCTCTTCATCGTCTTTATCATATTATTATTATTATTACTCGCCACCAAACGACAGCAACGCTCGCATTATCAACGTACAGATTACGAAGATATCTCTCACGCGGACCGAAGACAACTCAACCGGTGTAGCTACAAATTTGTCCAATGGCAAATACGGACCGACTCCACCTGATTTTTGCGTAAAATATTGAGAACTAGTATAATGTTGTCTTTAGAGCAACGTTAGCTAAGGAACTACGTTTTGTACGGAGAAAAAGTGACGACATGTGGCTTTGAATTCAGAAATATTAGACACCTTTAAATCAGAAGCAATAGACGCAATTTAAGGCAGGTAAAGCAAATAAGCTGAATTAAAAATTGCTGTAATATGCCAAAATACTAATCTTTGTCGGCGACATAAGCAATTAAAAACTATGTTTGTCATAAGCTGCCGTTAAACTGAGGACTGACTCACTAAGCTGAATTCGTTTTTCTCCTTTAAATACCATATTTAAACTTCGCGAAGCTACTTAACTGCTTCACGCATCTCTGCACAACCATTCTCAATATCTCCACAACCATTCTACATCTCTGTACAAGCACACTCCGTCTCTGAAAAAACCCTCCTCGATCTCTACACTACTTTCTCCGTCTCTGTACAACCTATCTACACCTCTGGAAAATCCATCTCATAAGATGCAACTTAATAAGTAAGTAGCTATAGTAACACGTTAGAAATTTTACATTTACATTTATCAGTATGCTTCTGCAGTAAAAAGGCTGATCTTTTCTCGCAGCGAAGCCAATCGGATACAGCACCCACCCGTCGCACGCAGCATGGACGTAGGGCGCGTCATCGAGCGGGTGTACGGGTGGGGGCCTTTTCCCCGTCCGGACGCGACGTCTCTTTCTCGTCTTCACCGCTCGCTTTCCGGCGTTAATTAGAGAAGAGGAGGATGAGGTGGAGACGGTGGATCCGGACTTAGGAGAATCCTTTGGACGACGTCGTCGAGATATGAAAGAAGTGATCGGTGGAAAATAGAGGAAGATTAAGGGCTTTCGGATTGAAAGTTATCGCCCGGATCATTACATTATCGTTGCCGGGGCTGTCAACGGTGATATCGGACGCAGCGGTCCCCGTCTTTTCCCTTCCGGATTTATTTATGTAGATCTGCTTCTATTATAATGGCGTGTACTAAGAGACGAAGACGCGTGGACCACCATGCACCGTGATCCTTTAATCGGGCGACGTCGACCTATGATATCTGCTTTTAGCCTTTCCAATGCAATGGACGCATTCATCAACTCATCGTCTCAGCCTTTAAAGCCCGGAAGATAATAATTCGCTTTGAAAGACTTCTGCTGATTCTGAGTGGTGACGTGGTCTACTGGATAATGCGCTCGATTGTCGAACATATTATTGAAGGTTCAAACCCAGTAGTAGCTGTTAGTTTATGTTTAACAACAATGTGTCATAACAAAGATGATTAGCGTCGCCCGCATCCTTTATCCAGGCTTCGGACTGGCATTACCACAATAAGGGCAATGGCGGAATTTCGCTGTAATAGTTCAATGGCGAGACCAAGATATACATGCTGTACTTCAATTAGTGAGGCACGGTACGCAATTTGGAATTGTGCTATCTCTACACCTTTTAAATGATTTCAACAGATGCTATATAAACAACTCCGTCAATGTAGAGCTGTAATATGCCAAAAACTAATCTTTGTCGGCGGCAACGGCCTATGTTGTCATAAGCTGCCGTTAAACTGTGGATCCAATCCAATCCAATCGTACTGTGTCAGTGCCAGTCCCAAGTATAGATAAAGGAGGAGGGCCACGCTAATGGTCTTTGTCACACACAGTGGTCGTTAAACGGTAAACAAGCAAGCAAGCTTATATAAGCAAGGGACGCAGTAACCGATTGCTCAGAGCGCAATTTTTAAACACCTCTAAAACGGTGTCAGCTGAGGCCATATATAATTAGACAAACGTTTTCATACATAATTATTAAGAAACGGACTGGGCGAAGAAAATTAAAAACGATGGAAGAAACTCAAAAATGAGCTAAAATATAATTATTATTTTTAAAGACGTCAACGGTCTTTGTAGTCATACGATGTCGTAAAACTTTGAAAAAGTTAAATAAAGTTAACGTCTTAAACATTTGGACTCTGTTGGATTAACTATAGGACCATTCGAGGTCAATTAGTAATGGTTGGTGTTAAACACCTTTTAACGCATACTTCAGTCGCTATGTAAAAGTGCGATTAAAAAGTGTTAACGTTTCGGTCGAAAGCAATATCTTATACGCCTTGAAAGCAATCTGCGAAACATGGAACAATGAAGAGAAGAAGAAATGAAAATCGATGGAAGAAACTCTTATAAGATGAACTGATACAATTGTCGTCAACGGCATTGTAGTCATAAGACGTCAGTTAACGTTGGAAAAATAAATAAATATGAGTCTGGCGAAACTCTTTTAAAATTAAACGAAATACAATTATCATCTTTAAAGATGTCAGTGGCCATTGTGGTCATAAGATGTCGTTAAACGTTGGAGAAGTGAATGAATAATTATGAGTCTGGCAAAAGGAGGAGGGCGACGCTAATCATCTTTGTTAAGACACATTGTCGTTAAAAGGAAACTAACCAAGTATCTGTGCTCAACGTAGAATCTAGAAAAACCGTTGAAGATGTTCTCTTCGCATGGGCTGGATAACGGAAGCTTCCCATTTCTTCCCTTTCCTTTCCCTTTGGAGGAAAGTAAAATAGTCAATGCTAGAACTCTGGCAGTGCCAGACGCAGGCTGCGATAGGCTAGAAGATCCGTTAAGACCATTCTGATCACACATACCGGACTAATTGTTGTATTGCAAGCTGTCTGTTCTGTTAGTAGTTAAGATTTAAATTGCATAACATGTAAATGTACAGCGCAGTGCGTTTGTCAGGCGCTTATTAAAGAAAAGATATTATTATTATTATATTATTATTATTATTATTATTATTATTATTATTATTATTATTATTATTATTATTATTATTATTATTATTATTATTATTATTATTATTATTATTATTATTATTATTATTATTATTATTATTATATTATTATTATTATTATATTATTATTATTATTATTATTATTAATTATTATTATTATTATTATTATTATTATTATTATTATTATTATTATTATTATTATTATTATTATTATTATTATTATTATTATTATTATTATTATTATTATTATTATTATTATTATTATTATTATTATTATTATTATTATTATTATTATTATTATTATTAATCCACATCTGTCAATCACGGACTAGGCGATTCTAGATTAGACCAATCGAGACCAGACCCCGTCAGCCTATGCGAGACGGACCACGTAGGGCGGTTGTTACCTGAGGTAGTCCCTCCTGCAGAGTAGTAGGTTGGCCTTGGTGAAGAGCGTCGATCCGACCTCTCCCAGACGACAGTCGCAGCAGGAGCACTTGAGACAGTCCTCGTGCCAGAACTGGTCGAGCGCCTTCAACAGGAAGCGCTCCGCTATCACCTTCTTACATCCAACGCACTCCTACAACATATGCTCACATTGATCAGTACTCAGTATTAGCTGTTTAACGACGTTGTTACGCCTGCTGGATGAAAAACAATACGCATTGTCGCCTTTGATCTATTATAAGTACATTGGGATCGTTAAAAGAGGTGTTGAAACATGAATGGTTTCACAAATATTCTAACTACTCAAACACAATTAAAAGAGGTTTTGAAATATATCGTGAATCGTTGTGTCATTACAAATATGATTATCAAGGCTTAGGACTGACACTACCACAGTTAGAGTAGCTGCGGGGTTTACACCATGAATGGCTTTTATAAATATTAGAAGTAAACAGAGACAAATTAAGGAGTTGTTGAACTATATTACGCTGTATAAATTGTTTTTTAAACACCGTTGTGTCGTGACGAAGATGATGATTGTCGTTGCCCTCCTCCTTTCTCAAGACCTGGAACTGGCACTACCGCTAAGAACGCCATTTTATAGCGAAGACAAACTCTTGCTATTGGTTAGGGTTAGTTGCTGTTCAACGACACAATGTCATAACAAAGATGATCGGTGTCTACCTCCTGCTTTCTCTAGGTTTGGGACTGGCACTACCACAAATAGGCAGCGGGAGAGTTAAACTGTAGCTACAAAGTCTTCTTTTGTTTAAACTCATGAATTAACGCTCGAAACGCCTAAACTAGACGTTAGAAGTTATTGAACCTTGGATTTATATAACCTCAGATATATGTGTTAAAAAGGTGTCTATCTGCGAACTTTACAAATGGTCTCTTTGGCCCCAAAGCAAAAAATTCGCTAAGGAATGAGATGCCAGTGCAAAGATTTGAATTAACGGGACTTATCTTAACCAAGCAGTTACCTGCAACTTCCGGTCTGATGAGGAAGGGGAAGAGGAAGAGGAGGAAGCGATCGAAACAACGGAGGACGAGAGAGAGGACGATGGAACGCAGTTCATAATGTAAGTAAGGACGTTCTACAAAAGAAAAGATCACAGTGCGCCATCTATCTTAAGGACAATGCAGGAGTCGAAATAAAATTTGCAACAGTAATTGTAACTGCAGTTGCAATAGTAATTGTGTGTGTATATATATATATATATATATACCTGCAACATAATTATATATATACATAATTACATATATATAAAATATTAATCCTTATAAAATTATCAAAGCTCGACACCAACCACCTGCCTAACATCGCCATCTCAACAACCTACCAGACACAAAAGCAACCACGAGAGAACAAACGAAGCCGATGGACGAAAGTTAGATGAAAATGACCTTAACTCAATCGATGAACTTTTAAGACGTCAACGGAATTTCTATAAGATGTCGTTAAACAGTGGATTACTAATAAATACATCTACGATATAGACATGCATGGATAAGATCGACGTCGTAGGCCTCGGCAGCCCAAACATGTCGTTAAACTCTGGAAACTATAAGTGTGATTAAATGACTGTTCTGCAGAAATTTAAGACACCTCTTTTAAGAAGAAAAGAAGTTTCATAAGTAAAACGTCCTTCAAAGGACTTTATAACTTAATTTTGGGTGTATGTCTCATTAGGAAGAGAATAGGTCAACTACCAAAACATGTCGTTAAACTCTGGAAACTTTAAGTGTGATTAAGTGTTTGTCCTGGAAACTATGAGTGGGACTGAAAACTATTCTGCAGCTGTTCAAACACCTATTTTAAGTTGGATAGTTCTGCTATAAGTATTATGCCCTTCACGTACAATATAAGATGAGCTCTAATATGCCAAAACTAATCTTTGTCGGCGGCAACGGCCTCTGCTGTCATAAGCTGCAGTTAAACTGTGGACACACACAGCTGCAATATGCCGAAAAATAATCTTTGTCGGCGGAAAACGGTCTATGTTGTCATAAGCTGCCTTTAAACTGTCGATCCAGCCCACAGGAGGAGGGCGACACCAATGGTTCTTGTTACCACACAGTTAGTCGTTAAACAGAAAAAACCACCACCACAGCGAGACAAGACAAAAGCTGAAATATGCCAAAAATAATCTTTGTATGCGGCAATGTTGTCATAAGCTGCCCTTAAACTGTGGCGAGACAACTGCGCCACTGTTCGTTTTCTGACAGTGCCAGTCCCAAGCCTGGATAAAGGAGGAGGGTAACGCTAATTGTCTTTGTTACCACACAGTATCGTTAAACTGAAACTACCACTACCACGGCGAGATCACAAATTGCTTCGGATAGTCTATATGCATAGGTATACGGTCAACCACGTCAGCCCTGGCAGCCGCAAGATGTCGCTAAACAATGCGTTGCTACTACTACTACTCCACCGCTGCATTTAAATACCAGGGCCAAGTTGGATAAAAAGTGTCACGACAATAATCGTCTTTGTTACGACATAGCGTTGTTAAACAGACAGACAGAGCGATACAGAGCCAGAAAGGTGTCATTACGACTGCTGTAATGAGATGAACAATGAGTTTAAGTGGTGACGCAGTTACTGAGACGTCGGTCAAGGCGACGATGACTCAATGAGGTTATCTTGTACGACGACATTAGTTTTAAAGGCTCCTAACGATTCATTCCTATTCCATGGATGGATCCACAGTTTAACGGCAGCTTATGACAACATAGGCCGTTTCCGCCGACAAAGTTTTTTTGCATATTACAGCATCTCTACTTATAACCTATTCCATATTACAGAATTTCTACTTATAACGTGATCTAGTCCTTAAAAGAGGTGTCCAGAACATCAGCATTATAACATAATATTATGTGTTATTTATTATCTTCAACAGTTCTCACTGATCATATGGCATAATACCGTTAAATAAATACATTAGTTGGACGATATTTATTATTATACCAACGTTTAACGTCGTCTTATGACATCAAAGGCCGTTGACGACAATACAGGAAATATACAATTAAATGTTTACAAGAAACTTATAGCGTCCGAATGACACCATCAAATGTGTCAAACAGAGCTTTACAATTTCACTAATATTCAATATTTTTGTAACATAGGGTAGTAACTGTTCATCTCATTCTGTCTATGATTTCTATATTCTGACAAAAGATTCCATGCAAATTCAACTATGTTATGTAACTATGCAGCAATTGATCCATATAAAAAAAATTACTAAGTACTCTTTTAAACTGTTCATGTATCTAACATACTATACATGTAATACAAGTTCATTCAATAACATAGCATACATGTATTATAATTGTTTAAAGTATAATTTCAATCGATTAAAATTATAATCACAGATCTCTTATTATAACACATTACTAAGTATCATGCAACATAGTAGCCACCGCAACACAGCAACCAAACCAAACCACATCCCATATTGAAGAACCAAAGTTGAATAACAATAATATGGTAATAACAGAAATTCATTTACCAATAGGTAATATTTAAAATGTTCTCACATCAGTTCTTGTTATTTTGACACAACATATTCAAAAAACAACAGTTGATAAGAAGTTCTTTATGAATATCTCAATAACCCGCACTGCAACTCAGTACCGCAGTACCATGCAACATAATATCTACTGTGATACAATAACCAAACCACACCATATGTAATATGTATTATTGAAAAACCAAAGTTGAATAATGATAATATGGTAACCAGCATTGCAACCAACACTGCAACACAGTACATACATGTAATTGCATAATAACAATGTACCAGTAAAAGAGTAATTAAATATTTACAGATTTGAATAAGATATAAAACCATTTGCATCAAAAAAAACACACACACACACTAAAACATCCATTTACAAAATTTTACCTTTATTAATTATCTTAACCAACCTATACACTTCATTCTGAAATAAATTTACCGTCAAAAGAGTTTTAACGGAAACTTCGTGTTTATATAATTGACATTTATTTCTTAATACCTCTGAAATATCTTCTTTTTTACAATCAAGTAAGAGGTGATGGATTGTCTCCCTGATCTTACAAGTATCACATAGACCATCATCATGCCTTTTTATAATGAACAGCCTTTGATTAGTATTGGCTACTCCTAGACGTAGTCTAGAAATTTGAACTTCCTTATGTCTATAAGGTTCTAAATATTTAATATCTGTACTAACAGTTGGACACATAGATTTATAAAAATGACCTCTACTATCATTACTATATTCTATTTGCCATTTATTTATTATATAAAGTTTTATTAAAGTATAAATTTCCTGAAGTTCAAGATAATTAATAGAATTTATGTGATCAATTTTAAGAGCCTCTTTAGCCAAGGTATCTGCTCTATCATTGCCTGCCACATCAATGTGACTTGGGATCCAAATGAATCTTATTTGGTTAGAATTTAATTTGCTAATGTGATATAGTAAATCGTTTAATAAAATAGGTCTAGATTGACAGTAAGACCTCTTTATTGATGTAAGAACACTCAATGAATCAGAGAAAATCGCAAACTTACAGTTATTATAACATTCACTGTTTAATATCCATAGAACAGTTTCAATAATTGCAGTCAACTCGGCTGCATATATAGTTGACTTATTACACAATCTATATTTCTTATCGACATTTAAACTCGGTACTGTGAATGCAGCAGCAACAAGGTCATCTACTTTTGACCCATCAGTATAGATATGTATATAAGAGTCATATTTAGAAATTAATTCTAAGGCATACTGTTTTAGAAATTCAGGATTATCAGTTTTCTTATTAATATATTTCTTCAGAGTTAAATCAACTTCTATTTCCTTGTTACACCAAGGAGGAGTAGAAGGGAAAGATGGGCCAATAAATGATGTATTAAGTGAAGAAAAAAAGTCAGTGGTACGAGTATAGATTGAATGTTCCTTACTATCAGATGTCCTAAAAACATTTGTCCAGTGGTTTTCCATTACTCTAGTAAGGGGGTGAAATTTACTACCCAAAATTTTAGCTCCAAATTTTAGTGAATTTTGGAGTCGCCTTAAATGAAGTGGTAATTCTCCACATTCATTGTGAAGTGCTGATGCTGCAGTACCCTTTGGAACTCCACAACATAATCTAAGAGCCTCAGTTTGAATACATGAGAGTTTATCCAAATAAGACTTGCAGGCTGAAGAATATGCAACATCACCATAATCAAAAATAGACCTGATTAGTGCTCTATATATGGTGAGGAGTGTTTTTTTACAAGCTCCCCAACCATAGCCACTTATTGCTCTTAAAAGGTTTAACCTCTTTTTACATTTTTCAACAATATAATCAATGTGTGGCTTCCAACTCATTTTACTATCAAAAATTACACCCAAATATTTTGCTTTATTTTCTATTTTAATTTGTTTTTGTTGGACGATATGGTTTTTGTTTTCCTATAATAGCATTGGAGCACCGCTATTTAAAGGTGTCTGAAATAAACGTAATACCAAACACGTAACGATTTCACAGTATAATATAACATACGTAACTCCGTTTTAAAGGTGTCTATAATTTTGACTCAAATTGTATGGTAAAACTTTCTGGTTAATGCACACGTCAGTTTTTAAATAATAATAAAATAATAATGATAATAACCGTTAACTCCAGAATGAAAACGCTCTTCATATAGTTTCTTAGAGCCTGAGGGATTATTTCTACCTCGGGCGAAAAATAATAATAATAATGATAATAATAATAATAAAATAATAATAATAATAATAATAATAATAATAATAATAATAATAATAATAATAATAATAATAATAATAATAATAATAAATAGTTTAATAATTGTTGTTATTATTAGCATTATTATAAATATTATAATCATCACTATTAGCCTATCATTATCACCTCTATCATTATTATTATCATCAACGTCATCATTATCATCAACATATTTATAAAACATTTATTTTTAGTTTACTTTAATTATTTTGAGTGTTACACTTCTAAAATTACCTTACCCATTTGCACGTGAAACCTTTAGCAATTCTCTTAACTCCAGTTCTAACAACACTGCAGTTTTAAACGGTTACTACATCCGCAAACGACTACTGAAGATGCCGACGATTGCTAAGTATAACATCTTAATTCAGGAACCGACGGTTACTAAAGTCGAAACATCGGAACTCCTACTAAATCACGGAACGGCGAAGGTGAGACTGCTATTCGAGCGAGTAATGGAGTTCAACGACTGTGTGTGCGACCAGTCTACAGTCTACTCGAACGACAACGCGTGAATCGGACGCATTTTATCTACGGCTTAAGACGCGCCTCATGCAGGGAGAGAGACACACACACACACACACACAGAGATACAGAGACAGGGAAAGACACAGAGACAGACAGACAGAGCTAGCTGGTCGTGTGTGAGCGTGTCTTCACCCGTTGCTGGTCCTTCGCATGATAGGAAGAAGAAGAAGCAGAAGCAGCCAATCGCTTTCATCCATTCATAATCGACGCTGTGTTCGGCTGTTACGGTCGGCGACGTTAAATGGAAAATTTTCCCCAATAATCCGACGACCGATCCATCGGGGGTCAACAGAGGTCAACAGAGGTCAACAGGTTGGCCAGATGTTCCAAGACGACATCAACGCCAGATGCATTCTTCACGGACGCATACCTAAGACTGTCAGTCTTTCTCTCACTCACTCACATTCTCTCAACATACGCCATACGCACGCGACATTATACCCATTCAAGAACTAAGGCCATAGTAATTCATCGCTTCTCGTGTCCCATATTTATGTAGCATCGGATGGCGCCGTCTTAAAGGTGTCTAAGGCGAGGTGTGTAAGGTGAGCGCTCATACCGCCACAGAGGAGGAGGAGGATCGAACCCATACTCTCCACTTTAGAAGGCTCTGATCAGTCGGTTAACTTCCCCCACAAAGAACAGATGTATAGAGCGATATAAGCGACATTGCTTCGCAACTAAATGATGTTAGAAGAGAGATTCCTGATCCTTGAACAGAGACTAACTCTCGACGCACAAACTGGTTTACAATTCAGGAGATAAACTAACTAAGCATTGACTTACCATTGGGCAGTTAGACACGTACAAGACTGTCTTACACAGAGACATATAAGCCAACAAGACAAATAGAGGAACAGACAGAAAGAGAGACAAATGAACTCACAAGACGGACAAGCAGAGGGACACAAGAAGACGGACGTAGGGATGGCTGGAGAGTGACCATCTGGATTATTGAGGCAATGTGTCTAGGTCGATGACCGTGGCAGCGTTGGCATCATTAACATCGATGGTGGACACGGGAGATGAGCCTCATTTATGCCTGAATAAACGCAAATGCAGCGAATCCTCCGAAGATGTCGCCCCACACTTCCGCGACCTATATTTATAACAATTATAACTAACGTTTTAAAGGTGTTTAATGAGAGCGCTCGAATCAAACGATACAGCGTTTCATGCGTATATAATAATTATTCAAAAGTTTAACGACATCTTTAGACAACAATCGCCGTTGATGTATTTAAAGATAGTTCAGTTAATTTTTATAGGCGTCGACAATCGCCGCCCGTGATTGTTGCCCTGCGTCTGGGGTGACGTCGTTAACGGGGCGACACCTGATTAGGCTTAACGACGGACGACGATCATAATGAAAAAGACACTTCAGTAGATCAGGAACCATTGCGAACAACTGGGTCCGAAAGCGGGAACAGGGTAAATGACACCGGGTGGAGTAAGATTCGGGATCTGTGATAACACCTTCGGATCGCAAGCGCAAACTCGAGAATAAAGGTAGACGCAGGAAGCAAGGTTATTTACGAGCTCTGCGTCAAGTCAGAGGGGTTGTTCTGCGACACTGTATGAGTGGAGGAGCTGGCATGGTGGTTTGTGTTTGGGGTGAGAAAAAACTAGGAAAATCGGCAGGGAGTAAGCCTGAATGGGTCAATTTTCTCAGAATACCGTTAAGTCGTTTACGCTCCCCTACAGTGGCAAATCCCCACCAAACAGGGGAGGCATAAAGTAGCCGTGCGAGGGTAGTAGCTCTAACAACGTCAAAGAGACGTTGACCGTGGAGACCATGGGCGACCAAAACACGTAGCGCGAACATGGATTGTCGGGCTTTGCAGCATATTTTGTCAATGTGTGCCCCAAAGCCAATCCGATCAGAGATAGTGACACCCAAAATAACCATCTCCTGGACCCGCTCGATGCCAGGGATGGGGGAAGGGAGGGCAATAGCTTTGGACCTCGGTCGTCTAACGACCATTTCTCTGGTCTTAGCATGGTTTAATTTAAGATTGCTAATGGATGCCCATTGAGAGATATGATCAAGTTCAGAAAGAGTGCTGTCAATGCAGGAAGCAGGAATCAGCAAGTAGCTATCGTCGGCATATTTAGGAAGGCGGTTTCCACTGCATTTAGGTTTAAGGGTACAAATAGCTATGACAAAATCAGTAGGTCCAAGGCCAGAGCCTTGCACTATGCTGGCATTAATGGTACAGAGGGGAGAGATTTCACCCCCAAATTTAGTACAATGCTGACGCTCGTGCAAGAGAGCAAGGACCCAGTTGTACAAAAAATCCGGAATGGGTTGAGCTGCTCGTTGATCAGCTAGGTGTTTGTGTCTAACCGTGTCGAAAGCCTTACTAAAATCAAGAGACAGGAGCCTAACATAGGGCTCAGATTCGAGCATCGATTGAAGTTCATGGGTTATGGATATCAGTGCAGCAGATGTGGATCCGGAAGGGCGGAAAGCGAATTGGTCCGTAAACATCCTGTTAGAGGATGGTTGAGTGATAAAAGGGTAAAAGTACCTACGTACAACCATTTTCTCCAAGATGCATGAAGACGAGTTTCTTGGGCTGTTTGCAGGTGGATGGTTTTCCACTGAGGCAGCGATGAGTTGAAGTCGGTCAGAAATTAGAGAAATAATTGGAGAATGCTTCTTTGGCAATTCGTCGACCACGACGATGATTGGCTGAATAGATCGGCTGAGTCGTATCGGCTTTGAATTTAATTTAATTTTATATAATACATGTACATGAGATCCAATACAATACAATACATGTATAATTGTATATACACGTAATGCTTATAATTTTTATTATTTCCTTGTGTGTCTGTATTTTTGCTTGTATGTGTGCACGCATGTATGTGTGAATAGGCCATATGTGTATGTAAGCACGTGCGTATGTATGTACGAATGCGTGTACGTATGCGTGTATGTATTATATGCATGCATGTATGCATGTATTTATTTATGTGTGTGTATGTTTCTGCAAGGTTTAAAATTAAGCAAAAATAGCCAACCTGTTGATGTAATAATGTCTCAAATTGATGTTTAATCCAATCAGTTTTCGATTGAACTTCCAGAGAATTCTTCGAGTGTCTAGAACGATCTTCTCCGGTGTTGACGATTGACCGTTAGCCTGGATTTTACCTTTTCCTGACCTGGAAATGGTAGAACAGATGGCAAGCATGGATGGATGGGAGTTTAACGACAGTTTTCGCCGTTCGATTGGTAGAATAGAGGAGTACTTTTCTTTATAGGAGAATATCACACTTACTACAGCTGTGTTGCTATGTTTTGAAATCTGTGGACCATGCATCGCTATACCATATTACAACACTTCTCCTTACAACGTGATTTAGACCTTATTGTATTGGATCCTGAGTTTAACGGCAGCTTATGACAACATAGGCCGTTGCCGCCAACAGAGATTAGTTTTGGCGTATTATTTAACCCTTAAAGAGGTGTCCGGAATATGAGCATGGTATTGGTGCATTAAAACAGGTGTGAAATTATCTTCAACAGTTCTCACTGAACATAATTATGGCATAGTACAGTGGATAAACTTTATAAGTCGCATATTGTGTTTTTCCCCTATATATAGCATTGATGCAACACCGTTTCAAGATGTTTAAGAAGATCTCCAAAAAACACATTGCGGCAACAGCGTCACACGCATATATAGCATACTTTGAGATGTTTAAAAAGGTGTCTCGGCTTTTGTCTCAAATTGTATGGGAAACTTCCTTTCATTTGAATGAATATGATCCAAAATGCCCGAACTATGAGTAAAGTGAAAAGGCATCGGTTGGCTCGTTAATTCACACTATTATCGTTTTTCAAAATTATAATAACAACAACAACAACAACAACAACAATAATAATAATAATAATAATAATAACAATAATAATAATAATAATAATAATATTATACTAATAGTTATAATTATTATCATTATCATCATCATCATCATCATCATCATCATCATCATCATCATCATCATCATCATCATCATCATCATCATCATCATCATCATCATCATCATCATCATCATCACCACCGCCATCACCACCACCACCACCACCACCACCATCATCATCATCATCATCATCATTGTGAATTTAACATTAACCCATTTGCAGAACCATGACAGTCGCAGAAATCCTTTCAGTAAACTCTTCAACAAAACTTTAAACTCTGACTATAACGGCTCTGCAATTTTAGCAGTTGCTAAAAAATTAATTTTAACGACTACGTAACTGAGGATGATGACGATTGCTAGGTATAACACATTACTTCAAGAACCGACGATAACTACAGATGAAGCACCGGAACGACTACTATGTTATGGAACTAAAAAGGTGAGACTGCTATTCGAACGAGTAATGGAGTTCAACGACTGTTTGTGTGCGAGCAGTCTGCTCGAACGACAACTCGCGAATCGGGCGCCTTTTATCTACGGCTTAAGCGCGCCTCATGCAGGGAGAGAGAGAAAGAGACAGAAACAGAGACGGAGAGAAAAAGACACAGAGACAGACAGACAGAGCTAGTTGGTCGGTGTACATGTATGTGTGAGCGTGCCTTCACCCATTGCTGGTCCTTCGCATCATAAGAAGAAGAAGAAGCAGAAGCAGCCAATCGCTTTCATCCATTCATAATCGAAGATGTTCGGCTGTTACGGTCGGCGACGTTAACTGGACAATTTTCACCAATAAACCGACGACCGATCCATCGGTGGTCAACAGGGGTCAACAGGGGTCAACATGGGTCAGCTGTTCCAAGACGACATCAACGCCAGATGCATTCTTCACGGGCGACACTCCAACAGGGTGTCGTTCAAAGTAGCAACATGGGGTAAAGATCGTTCTCACACCACAAAACTCTACTCGTTTTATTTATCTGGTCTGGTCGTATCTACATGTACCACTGGAAGTGTCCTTAGAGACCTGGCTTTTTCAGTTGCTGGTCTCTTTCTCTGTCTTTCTGTCTGTCTGTCTGTCTGTCTGTCTGTCCGCCTTTCTCTCACTCACTCACATTCTCTCAACATACGCCATACGCACGCGACACGCTAACCCTTTAGTTTTAGACACCTTTTAAAAGTGTTACACCAATATAACTATTGGAAAAAAGTTCATCTAGTAAAGTGTTAACTGTGTTATAAATAGTATACGTTAATTCTAAGATAGGTTAACATGATTCGAAATTTACGAACAAATACAACGGGTTCTAGTTAAGCAATGATTTAGACCTAGCTACCGCTTGAAATGCGCATTTAATCATAACATGAAGACAATAAAACAAAGTACATAAAGTAATAAATCCAGTTTAACTCTAGGCTCACCTCAATATTTAATACCTTGTCAGCACATATTGGGCGAAATCGGAAACTTTTCACCCGGGCAGCCATTCTCCACCACTAGCGCCTTTAGCGGTGACGATGGTAAAGACGCAAGCGAAGGGTTTGCTCGAGTGCTTCGATCGGTCATCGATAAACGGTTCGGCTGAACGCATTGTCGACCAGACCCTGGCCCTCTGACGGTCGTAGGCATCATTAATTCTCCAGAAAAGGTTCGGCTTTGTTTATCTATTTGAGAACATTATTAACTTCGGTCCAGTCGCTCGTTGGTGTCGCACCAGATCGGTTACCGTGCCAAATAGTTCCGACAATTTTGAAAAAAATTTTTTAGTTCGGTCGCCTTGGACACCTTTGAAACGATCTAAACCCATGCTATTTAAGAGTAGGACACGATATTTGAGAACGTTTTCAAAGGAAATAATCTACTTAGTGGGCAAGTGCATACGCCGCGTATTGACCCTGGGCAAGTCCTTCACTCGCAATTGCTCATGCGCTTCGGCGTGAAACTCCGATTCACTGTCCGCGCTGCAGTCGGGAGCGCCTCTGAATGAGCAATTGCGAGTGAAGGACTTGCCCAGGGTCCCTACGCGGCGGCTTTGAGGTGGATTCGAACCCGCAACCCTCCAGCTGCAAGGCACCGAACATACCCCTATACCACCGCGCCCCAGTTGTATTGTGCTGTGTTGTATTGTATTGTATTGTACTCCACGTTTATATTGCGACCGAGCCACTCGCAGTAAAGATTCGAGAAATTAATCTCTGATAAACCGACCGACCCGGAATCGAACCCGGGCCGCCGGCGTGGCGAGCGGGCTACCAACCCACTCGGCCACTCAGGATCTCTAATGGAACTATATTAACTTGAAATAATATCATTATTATTATAATATAATTACTACCGTAATCATTCGTTACATTGAACGTCACTGTCTCTAATGGACAGGCATCAGTCGATGACGCTGAGCAATTGTGAGCGAAGGACTTGTTCAAGGTCGATACACAGTAACCGTCTCAGGGGAGGAGTAAGATCGAACCCGTACTCTGAGCGTTACAAGGCAAACGCTCTATCCAATCGGTTACCGTGTCGCAAAGGAAGAGTGACTGCTACTAACGCAATGACCAGCATATCTGCCTGCTTGCTTATTTATCACTTACACCTACCCACTTACCAACTTATATAGCCTACTGGATAAATGACGTGATTGACTGATTGCCCGACTAACTTACTTACTTACCCAGCCAATGGAAAAGCAAACACACAGTCAGTTTAAAGCTTTAATAAAATTGACTGAAATACATTTAAACAGAGAGAGAGACAGACAGAGAAGGGGAGAGCAAGAGACAGAGAGAGACAGAGGAGAGAGGAAAGAGGAGAGAGAGGAGAGACACACAGACAGACAGTGAAACACTCGCGTATAAACACATACAGATGTTGCAAACTCAAGCACACTCACACATACATGATCACGTAGGCTATACATCAGTGCTGTCCAACCTTTTTGAGGTCGTGGGTCAGCGAAGAAATTATTCTTGAAGCTGACGGCCGCACCAGTAAACTCAAAAGCAACGAGTAAAATTATTAACAACATTAACACTTTAAACAAATTTAATGCGTCCTATGAACTGGATTTTAAGTTCACATAGTCAAATGGTAAGCCAAGTTACAAACGAATAGCTATGCAAGTAGACCAGTGACTTAGTCTTTTGCTTCATTTTTACATAAATTGCAAAAATTTAGCGAGCTCGGGCGGGCCACTTAAAATCAGCTAGCGAGGCGCATGTGGCCCACGGGCTGCATGTTGGACAGCACTGTCCTACATGAATATAGGCTTTTACATGAATCCACCTCAAAGCCGCCGCGTAGGGACCCTGTGCAAGTCCTTCACTCGCAATTGCTCATGCGCTTCGGCGTGAAACTCCGATTCAGCGTCCGCGCAGTAGTCCGTGATTTGGTTAACTGTAAAACGCTTGCTCAGATGATAATGATGATGATGATCATGATGATCATGATGATCATGATATTAATGATCATTTTAGTAATAATAATAATAACAATAATGATACATACATAGTTACGTAGTATTACGTACGTACGTACAATCACAGACATTATACGCATGCATATAATGTGCTTTCTTGCACACATTGCATCCATATTCACTTAGACATACACACGTAGACGTCGTGGCGTCCATAAAGCAGCGATGACTCAAGTGATGGCATTGTACGCACAGCGCTTTCGACGACCTCTCCAATAGAGGAGCTATATAAACCATCACGTTATAAGATACATTATACGACAGAAGACGATTTTCAAGTAGAGAGTCTATAGAACAGAAAGCGAATAAACTCGACAACGATTAAGCGATCACACCTTCAACCACTCCGCTGCTGCCCTCCGGTAGCACTACAGGAACGCGCCTCGGAAATATATAGCACACGGAAGGAATTTCCAGCCGGAGAAATAGCCAATGGGAGAGATTTGCAGCAGGATAAATAGCCACTGAACCAAATGACCAATAGGAGTACATTAAATTTCAAGAGGATTCAGAAAATGACCGTAAAAGATTATCAAAAATAAAGGAGATGGGTCGGAAGTAATAGCAAACGGAAGGAATTTCCGGCAGGAGAAATGCCACGGAACCGTCTGACCAACAGGAGAAAAATAAATTGCAAGGGTAGGAAAATGATTGTGGGAACAAAATAGCTTTATGGCCAAGTTGACAACATAAGGCCGAAAATAACTCAAAGGACAAAATGACTCAATGAATATATGAGAGAAAATAACCACAGAACAAAATGACCATAAATTAGCAAAGAAATGACAACGGAAAAATGTGTGTAAAGGTCAAGGAGTAGAATTTGCCAGCGGTATAACGTGGAAGCAACTTAAACACCTTTATAATGTATTGTTCTTCCTTAATATATATTAAGCGACTATAAGGACCTGCAAGTTAAACTACACTGTGAGCCATAAAAAACCGGGCCACTTTATGTTTAGCTATATCTCTGTCATTTCTTTATCGATTTTTACACTTTTTGCATTATTTTAAACAGGAATCAATACTCTAAAGAGCAGAAATAAACATTATCGATTTAGTCCTACATGTATGCTAAACTTGTCTTGCGAAACTGAAGACACTAAAAACACGTGAGAATCGATAAATGCTGCATTTTTACTACTTAAATGCAAACAATTCTTCAGTGCCTTTATTTGTTTAAAGTTTGTGTTCAAAATGACTTCCTTTTTCACGTACACATTTTGCCAAGCGACGTCGCCACTGATCAATTGCAGTGTCAATAAGATGTTGTTCCAGATCGTTCCAGACGGATACGAGACACTGCCGAAGTTCATCAGTGTTCTGAATGCGCTGTTGGTACACGCGCTGTTCCATAATGGACCAGATGGAATAATCGAGTGGATTTAGGTCAGGCGAATTGGGTGGCCACATCTCTGGCCCTATGAAGTATGGTGCATTGCGAGACAGATACTCAATTGTTTCACGAGCCCGATGCGCCGGAGCTGAATCTTGTTGGAAAATGAACATGTCGCCAGCAATGTGGCGCATTTGTGGCAACAAATGTTGTGCTAGCATCACGTCTCGATAATATTGGCCATTGATTTTGGCTCCCGGGTCAACGAATATAAGCTCTGTGCGACCGAGTTTCGAAATTCCCACGGAAACCATGAGCGACTTGCTGAATGTTGTCCTGGTACGCAACAGACGGTCTGATGAAATCTGTTTCTTTGACACTGAACGAGGCACATAAAGACGATCGTTTTGAGTGTTTGACGGCGCAGCAACTGTAAATAACTTTTCATCAGTGAAGAAAATGAAACCGACATCCGATACTGAGAAACGCTGCAGCAATTGTCTAGCTCGTACCAAACGAGATTGACGATTAGCGGTGGTCAGTTCCTGAGCCCGTCGTCTTTTTAAAGCATTTCAGTTCCAAATCGTTATGAATAATGCGTCTGACCGTCGTTTGTGTAAGATTCAGCTCTCTCGCGATTTGTCTGGTTCAAAGATGTGTTTTAGGCTTGTCTTCCTGGCTCTGAACCAATTCATTGACGGCGGCGATATTATCTTCAGTTCGCGACGATTTTGGCCGACCACTTCCCGCAGCGCGTTCAACTGAACCGGTAGTTCTCAACTTTCGCAGAAAGTCATCTAATGTTTTTCTTTTCCAATTCTTGTTCGGAAACTCCTTAATTAATCGTCTAGAAGAATAATTTTTGCATTCCCGCAGATTTTTAATTAAAATTTTATCCTCAAAACTCAACATTTTAAAATTTTAACTCAAATTTTCAACCATCAACTTTATTTACATTATGCTGCGAAACGGATATGACGTCATCCGCGCAAGTAAATAAGTAAATCGTAGAGATTTAATTTTTCTTTCAAACGACACAAAAACTATAAAAAAATTTAAAATACCGACCGCGATATAGCTAACCATAAAGTGGCCCGGTTTTTTATGGCTCACAGTGTATATCGACTACTGTAAACTTTTGAATTTGTTTACTGTTTAACGACCACTGTGTGGTAACAAAGACCATTAGCGTCCTGTCCGTCCTGTCCTGTCCGTCCTGTCCTGTCCTGTCTGTCTGTCCTGTCTGTCCTGTCTGTCCTGTCCTGTCCTGTCCGTCCTGTCCTGTCCGTCCTGTCCTTTCCGTCCTGTCCTGTCCGTCCTGTCCTTTCCGTCCTGTCCTTTCCGTCCTGTCCTGTCCGTCCTGGCCTGTCCTGTCCTGTCCTGTCCGTCCTGTCTTGTCCGTCCTGTCCTGTCCGTCCTGTCCTGTCCGTCCTTTCCTGTCCGTCCTGTCCTGTCGGTCCTGTCCTGTCTGTCCTGTCCTGTCTGTCCTGTCCTGTCTGTCCTGTCCTGTCTGTCCTGTCTGTCCTGTCCTGTCTGTCCTGTCCTGTCCTGTCCTGTCTGTCCTGTCCTGTCTGTCCTGTCCTGTCTGTCCTGTCCTGTCTTTCCTGTCTGTCCTGTCCTGTCTGTCTGTCCTGTCTGTCTGTCCTGTCTGTCTGTCTGTCCTGTCTGTCTGTCCTGTCTGTCTGTCCTGTCTGTGTGTGCTGTGTCCTGTCTGTCCTTTCCGTCCTGTCCTGTCCGTCCTGGCCTGTCCTGTCCTGGCCGTCCTGTCTTGTCCGTCCTGTCCTGTCCTGTCCTGTCTGTCCTGTCCTGTCTGTCCTGTCTGTCCTGTCTGTCCTGTCTGTCCTGTCCTGTCTGTCCTGTCCTGTCTGTCCTGTTGTCTGTCCTGTCTGTCCTGTCTGTCCTGTCTGTCCTGTCTGTCCTGTCCTGTCTGTCCTGTCCTGTCTGTCCTGTCTGTCCTGTCTGTCCTGTCTGTCCTGTCTGTCCTGTCTGTCCTGTCCTGTCTGTCTGTCCTGTCTGTCTGTCTGTCCTGTCTGTCTGTCTGTCCTGTCTGTCTGTCCTGTCTGTCTGTCCTGTCTGTCTGTCCTGTCCGTCCGTCCTGTCTGTCTGTCCTGTCTGTCTGTCCTGTCTGTCTGTCCTGTCTGTCTGTCCTTTCTGTCTGTCCTGTCTGTCGTTCCTGTCTGTCCTGTCTGTCTGTCCTGTCTGTCTGTCCTGTCTGTCTGTCCTGTCTGTCTGTCTGTCCTGTCTGTCTGTTCTGTCTGTCTGTCCTGTCCGTCCGTCCGTCCGTCCGGTCTGTCCGGTCTGTCCGGTCTGTCCGGTCTGTCTGTCTGTCTGTCTGTATGGATGGATGGATGGATGGATGGATGGATGGATGGATGGATGGATGGATGATGATGATGATGATGATGACGACGACGACGACGACGATGATAATGATGATGATGATGATGATGATGACGACCACGACAACAGCAGCAGCAGTAGTAGTAGTAGCAGTAGTTGTAGTAGTAGTATTAGTAGTAGTAGTAGTAGTAGTAGTAGTAGTAGTAGTAGTAGTAGTAGTAGTAGTAGTAGTAGTAGTAGTAGTAGTAGTAGTAGTAGTAGTAGTAGTAGTAGTAGTAGTAGTAGTAGTAGTAGTAGTAGTAGTAGTAGTAGTAGTAGTAGTAGTAGTAGTAGTAGTAGTAGTAGTAGTAGTAGTAGTAGTAGTAGTAGTAGTAGTAGTAGTAGTAGTAGTAGTAGTAGTAGTAGTAGTAGTAGTAGTAGTAGTAGTAGTAGTAGTAGTAGTCACATTAGTCGCAGTTGTAGTGGAAAGGTTGACCAGCAATAAATTAACGTGACAATATTGTAACTGTTAGACACCTTTAAAATGTCTTAGCTCTACGCATCAAATAGCGCATTTTGCGTTCTTCAGCCGAATGACTTGTGAACGCATAACGGATGATGATAGTATAATAAAATAATTATACAAACATAGGCTACTGTCTACATACATGATACATGCATAATAACATTTATGCGTCACACATAGATACATTCATACATAGACACTGACATCCGCATACATAGATTCATACATGCATATATGCATATTGTATTGTATTGTATTGTATTTGAACACTTGTTATACCGCCCCTACCAGATTTCCCATTGAGAGGCGCTCCCGACTACTGCGCGAACGCTGAATCGGAGTTTCACGCCGAAGCGCATGAGCAATTGCGAGTGAAGGACTTGCCCAGGGTCCCTACGCGGCGACTTTGAGGTGGATTCGAACCCGCAACCCTCCGGCTGCAAGGCTGTATACACATACACACACGCATAGATACATACAGATATGTACATGTATAGATACACACACACATACATACACACATAGATAGACATACACACATAAACGTCATTACGTCCCTAAAACAGCGATGACTTAAGCGATGGTATTGTGTGTGTTCAGCGCTTTCGACGACCTCTCCAATAGAGGAGCTATATAAGCCATAACGTAAAGATACATTATACGACAGAAGACGATTTTCAAGTAGAGAGTCTATAGAACAAAAAGCGATTACTACTCGACAGCGATTAAGCGATCACACCTTCAGCCACTCCACTGTTACCCAACGGTGGACATAAAGGGACGGTGCCTGGAAAATACAGTCAATGGATGAATGGAAGGAATTTCCAGCAGGAGAAATAGCCACCGGAAGATATTACTAGCAGGATAAATAGGTAAACGGTGAGAATTTCCACCAGGAGCAAGAGCCAATCGGTGAGAATTTTTAGCAGGAGAAATAGCCAGCAGGAAAAAAATAAAGGAGATGGTTCGGAAGTAATAGCAAACGGAAGGAATTTCCGGCAGAAGAAATAGCCAATGGAAGGAATACCCAAGAGGAGAAATACGACGGAGCCATCTGGCCAACAGGAGAAAAATAAATTGCAGAGGTAGGTAATGATTATAGGAACAAAATAGCTTTATGGCCAAGTTGACAACATAGGGCGGAAAATAACTCAAAGGACAAATGACTCAATGAATAAATGAGTGAAAATAACCACAGAACAAAAAGAACATAGGAACAGACTAAATTAGCAAATAAATGACAACGGAAAAATTGTGTGTACAGGTCGAGGAGTAGAATTTGCGGTATAACGTGGAAGCAACTTAAACACCTTTTTAATGTATTGTTCTTTCTGTATATATATAATAAGCGACCACATGGACCTCCAATTTATACTAATCGATTAATTGCGTAGCGTTAAGAAACTGAATTGATATAAAATTAACTCCTTTTCAAAGGTGTCAACTGATATTATTGCAGTGACAATAATTATGTAGTTTAACTCTTGGAATAATAATAAGACTGTAATTTGCCCAAATAATTTCTATCGGAGACAATGACCGTTGTTGCCATAAGATGTTAAACTGTCGATTCTGAAACTCCGCCACTACTAGTCCGTGTCCATAATGGCAGGTAGTGCCAGTCCCAAGCCTGAAGAAAGGAGGAGGGCGACGTAAACGGTCCTGGTAGTCATAGTATGTCGTTAAACAGTTGAAACTACAATTTCGAGCGGACGGACGTGATAGCAGATTTACTATGTAGGAGCAAACTAGGTCATGATTAACGCCTGTTGCTAAACACCATTATAACATATTCCACTTCGCTTTGTATAAAGGAAATAACTAGGGAATTTATTTGAGTCCATTATTGGAAAAGAAAATGCCTTAATAGCAACCGAAGAGTAGTTCCTTAAGCTAGCCCTGAGCCAGACACGGGTATTAAGAGTTAGCGACTTCATTTTCTTGGCCTCGGTATATATGAGGGTGGGTGGTCAGTCCTCTCCTTCGCCGTCTCATCTTTCCACCGACAGTGTATGGTACAGTGAACACATTAACGCTTAATATGCAGTGGGGGCAGGAGGAGCAGAAATCTCGAACCAAATTTCTGCTCTGGCGTAGGTTTGAAACCACGACCTCTCTTTCGATTGACAGTCACGCTTCGCTAACCACTACACTATCGAGCACCACTGGTAGACTATTTACTACTAAGTGCAGCACCAATTCCAACCAACCAATTCCAACCATTTTTTTACAAGAAGAGGAATCGCAACTTAAAGAGTTTAAAGCAGAAGAACGAGGCACAGAAATCGGAACCAAATGACCATAGGCAGAAAAATGTCTTTTGCCATTCGAAGAAAATGGCCATAGAGGAAGATGAAGAACAGAACCCAATGATCAAGTTGACATAATGAGACCGAAAAGTGACTCAAATAACAAACCAAACGACGCAGTTGTTCTAGTGGTGCCAGTCTCAAGCGTGCAAATTGGAGGAGGGTGACGTTAATCACCTTCTTAAACTGACCTGGCAGTCGGATGTCGTTGCAATATGGATACAAGAATGTTTCCGATTTTGACATTTAAGACACCTATTTTAAAGTAGTTAAGCCTCCTATACATATTTCTGGCGCAAAAGTTTGACGTTCTGTTCTTCCGTAACGACACGGTTTATTATTTTCTTTTGATAACGATGGATCATATCTAATCTGATCTAATATAAAAACTGCATTTGCCAAACTAATTTCTGTCGACATCATCGGCCTTTCTTGTCATAAGACGTCGTTAAACTCTGCACTCACCATTGCAGCACATCATTATATCTGACTCGTTGAGTGCCCATAAAATGGTAGTGCCAGTCTAAAGCCTTGGAGAGAAGGAGGAGGGCGACTTGAAAGACCTTGACAGCCATAAGATGTCGTTAAACACTGCAAAGTAGTACTTCATTTTATCAATGCGTCATGTTCTGTGTTATGTAACCGGAGGGTCGCAGGTTCGAATCCACTGGATGCCATTGCGACCATTGACAAGTGGATCACCCATAATGCTTATTATCATTATTGTCTGTGAGGAAGGCAACATCATCCCCTGATGGCATAAAAATGATCATGTACCTGCTTTCGGGCGGAGAACTCGTAATCATCATTTTCTAAAAAGAATGGAAAAACTGTCTCGGTATTTAGACACCTTTTTAACGCTTAGCCCGATGCTATAAATAAGCGCGGCGGGTGATTATGACATTGTAAAATATAAAAGTACAAAGTATAAAAGTATTATGACATTGTAAAATATAAAAGTACAATGGATCAAATTCTTAAACTTCAGGATACTATTCTTAAAAAACTTAAAAACAAAGAACATGTTCTAACCATTTTTATTGATTTTGAAAGAGCTTATGATATGTTGCATGTCCCTACCCTTTTAAACAAATTTCAGAAATTGGGAATAGTCGGTAATACATTTAACTGGGTTGAAAACTTTCTGTCTAATAGAACGTTTCAAGTTAAGGTGGGGGCAGAACTTTCTCATAAATTTATACAACAGAATGGTACTCCGCAAGGTTCAATAATTTCTCCTATTTTATTCCTAATAATGATAAATGACATTCCCACAGGTGTGGATGGTGTAGAAATGTCCCTTTTTGCTGATGATAGTGCCATTTACCTAGGACATAGAAATATTAAAACCTTAGAAAATAAAATTCAATTATCTATCAATTTAATACAAAATTGGTGTAATGAAAATGGTTTCAAAATATCTATTAATAAAACGACTGGAGTCCTCTTTTCCAAAAGAAATAATTTATCAAGGATTACGATAAAGATTGATCAAAAACAAATTAAGATAGAAAATAAAGCAAAATTTTTAGGTGTAATTTTTGATAGTAAAATGAGCTGGAAGCCACACATTGATTATATTATTGAAAAATGTAAAAAGAGGTTAAACCTTTTAAGAGCAATAAGTGGCTATGGTTGGGGAGCTTGTAAAAAAACACTTCTCACCATATATAGAGTACTAATCAGGTCTATTTTTGATTATGGTGATGTTGCCTATTCTTCAGCCTGCAAGTCTTACTTGGATAAACTAACATGTATTCAAACTGAGGCTCTTAGATTATGTTGTGGAGTTCCAAAGGGTACTGCAGCATCAGCACTTCACAATGAATGTGGAGAATTACCACTTCATTTAAGGCGACATCAAAATTCAATAAAATTTGGAGCTAAAATTTTGGGTAGTAAATTTCACCCTTTTACTAGAGTTATGGAAAACCACTGGACAAATGTTTTTAGGACATCTGACAGTAGGGAACATTCAATCTATACTCGTACCTCTGACTTCTTTTCTTCACTTAGTACATCTTTCATTAGCCCCTCCTTTCCTACTTCCCCTCCTTGGTGCAACAACAAAATAGAAGTTGACTTAACTCTGAAGAAATGTGTAAATAAGAAAAACGATCAACCTGAATTTCTAAAACAATATGCTCTAGAATTAATTTCAAAATATGACTCTTATGTACATATCTATACTGATGGGTCAAAAGTAGATGATCTTGTTGCTGCTGCTTTCACAGTACCTAGTTTAAATGTAGATAAGAAATTTAGATTGTGTAATAATTCCAGTGTTTATGCAGCTGAATTAACTGCAATTATTGAAACTGTTTTATGGATATTAAATAATGAGTGTTACAATTATTGTAAATTTGCGATTTTCTCTGATTCATTGAGTGCTCTTACATCAATTAAGAGATCTTACTGTCAATCTAGACCTACTTTATTAAATGATTTACTATACCACATTAGCAAACTAAATTCTAATCAAATAAGATTTATTTGGATCCCAAGTCACATTGATCTGGCAGGCAATGATAGAGCAGATACTTTGGCTAAAGAAGGTCTAACTATTGATCACATAAATTCTACTAATTATCTTGAGCTTCGGGAAATTTTTACTTTAATAAAACTTTATATAGTAAATAAATGGCAACTAGAATATAGTAATGATAATAAAGGTCATTTTTATAAATCTATTTGTCCAATTGTTAGTACAGATATAAAATATTTAGAACCTTATAGGCATAAGGAAGTCCAAATTTCTAGATTGCGTTTAGGAGTGGCCAATACTAATCAAAGACTATTCGTTATAAAAAGGCATGCAAACGGTCTGTGTGATACTTGTAATGTCAAAGAGACAATTCATCATCTCTTAATTGAATGTAAAAAAGAAGATATTTCAGAGGTTTTAAGAAATAAATGTCAATTATATAAACATGAAATTTCTATTAAAACCCTTTTGACAGTAAATTTATTTCAGAATGAAATGTATAGGTTAGTTAAGATAATTAATAAAGGTAAAATTTTGTAAATGGTGAATGGTTTTGTATCTTACTCAAATCTGTAAATTTTTGATTGGTCTTTTACTAAAACATTGTTATTATGCAATTATATACTGTGTTGCAATGTAAAAGAGTACTTTTAACAATTATAATACATGTATGCTTTGTTGGTTAATGGAATTTTTATTATGTATGTTAGATACATGAACAGTTTAAAAGAATACTTTAAACAATTATAATACATGTATACTTCTTTGGATAATGAACATTTTTATTATAGTGTTTTTGTAAGATACATGAACAGTTTAAAAGAATACCTTAATCAATTATAATACATATATGCTTTGTTAGTTAATGAAATTTGTCAGTACATAATTATCATTGACAGTATGAGATGAGCTACTTTATGTTGCAAAAATATTGAATATTAGTGAAATTGTAAAGCTTCGTCTGACACCTTTGATGGTGTCGTTCGGATGCTATAAGTTTCTGGTTATGATTGTATTGTATATTTTCTGCATTGTCGTCAACGGCCTTTGATGTCAAATGACGACGTTAAACTGTGGTTATAATTATAATATGACATTGTACTTGTTGTGTGTCAGTTAAAAGTCTCCTGCCCCTATTGTTAGTCAACGACATTCGATGTTATAGTAGTAGTAGTAGTTTCAGTTTAACGACAATGTGTGATAACAAAGTTCATTAGGGTCGCCCTCCTCCTTCATCCAGGTTTGGGACTGGCACTAACAAAGTACAATCAGTGGCGGTGTTATTCTATGTTATTGGTAACCAGACAGTATTTAAATCCAGGATCATCACATATCGACAGTTAAAACTGTGCCAATATTTTTACCAATCGCTATCAACGACCATTGATTCCATAAGATATCTCTAAACTATTCGATCCAATTTTATTTAAGCAGAAGGACGTCGATAACCATCTTCTTCATGACACAGAGTCGTAAAACAGTAATTACATTCAAATTTATTATGTTGATGAATATTCAGTATCGTTTGAAATCAACAACCCTTGTTGCTACAGATCAATCTTATTTAATCTGTTTGCCCCAATCTGTTGGAACCGACTTCTACGGGAATTGCGGCTTGTGCTCCTCAGTCTTTCTTCTCAACTGTTTCGGAAGTCCAGTATATTTTACACGGGTGGGTAGCGTTTCTGAATCAAATATCATTTTATGGCCCCCCCTTGCCCGCGCGCCCCCAGACTCACGTACAAAAAGTTACTTTTTTACTATTTTTCTATTTTTACCTGATTTCTTTAACAAAAAACACATTTTCAGACCTAATTTTGCGCCCCCGTCCTGCGCCCGGGGGCGGCCGCCCCCCTGCCCCTCGTTACGCCACTCGATGGATCTAAAGTTTAACGACATCCTATGGCAACAAAGGTTACCCTGGCGTCATAGTTTGACGATCACTACTTCCTCATGCAAGATTTCGGTAACACCACATGGTTTATTTCTTTTAATGACGCTGGTTCATATTTAATCTGATCTAATATAAAAGCTGTATTATGCCAAAATAATTTCTGTCGACGTCAACGGTCTTCAGTATATAATAATAATAATAATATAATATCTTTTCTTTAATAAGCGCCTGACAAACGCACTGCGCTGAACATTTACATGTTATGCAATTTAAATCTTAACTACTAACAGAACAGACAGCCTGCAATACAACGGCGCTAATAGCAGCCTACAAAGCTTATCCGCCCTTCGGGCTCGAACTCGGTACCTCTCGCTCTCTACGCCAGATGTTATCCAATGCGCTATCTAACTCCGCCACATTCCGTACTATGGTAGTGCCAGTACCAAGTCTTGGAAAGAAAGAGGAGGTCGACGCCAACGCAGCTATAAGACGTCGTTAAACCCTGCGGAGTATTACTTCCTTTAATCTACGTGGAATGTTCTGTGCCTTGTAACCGGAGAGTCGCGGGTTCGAATCTACCTTAAGCCACTGCGTTGCGACCAGGGACAAGTTGCTCATCCATAATTGTCTTTAAGGAAGCAACGGAAACCACCTCACTCACTTCATCATCTGGGGGCATACAAAAAGCCAATGTTCCTGTCGTCTGGCGGAATACTCGGAATCATCATCATCTATGCTACTGAAAAAACAATGTGGAAAGCTGTCTCGAAATTTGGACACCTTTTTAACGCTTAAGCTGTTAAAATAAATAAGCGCGGCGAGTTGAATTTGACATTGTATCCCTTGTTTTTAAGTAAAAAGCCTTCTGGATCTATTGCTAGACAACATTCGATTTCGCAAGAAGTTAAATTATTGGTAACCAATCAGTTTTTTTTTTCAGATTCAGGATCACCACTAAGCGACATTTAAAAATGTGCAAATAGTTTTATAACGGGCCCCAGTTACTGCTCAATCTAGAAGTTTTTGCTAATGTCGGTTCCTCTGGTTGAAACCGTCTTACGCGGGAATTGTGCCTTGAGCTGATCAGTCTTTCTCTTCCTTTATTCTGGGAACGTATGTAGTCCACTTTATTCGATAGTGATAGCAATGCCTTCGGTATGGAGCACCTCTGAATCGTTGAGTTGTGCTTTATAAATGTTCGATTACAATATTACAAATCCACAAATCTTTACTATTGCTTTTTTTTCTGATTAACCGATCGTCGGATGCATAGATCCAAAGTTTAACGACATCTTATGGCAACAAAGGCCGTTGACGTCGACTGAGATTATTTTCAGCAGTGACTGTTATTGCTGTTCCGATTTCCTACTGTTCCTACGACATAACGAGCAACCATGCGCGATGTACCGTAGAATATATTATGTCATAAACTTATATAGCCTTAGGTTACTATATTTTAAAGGTGTCTAAAGAAAGCGCTCTGAGAATTATTTTCAATTTGTACGCTAATATAGCAACATTTGAAGCGTCTTAAAGGTGTCCAAATAGAGCGCCCTAACCAATCGGATATTGTGTGCCATTTCATTTCTGCATGTCACTTTCGCGGCTCCGTAGATCCGTTTTGTTATTATTGAGAAAAGCGCCTCTGTCGACGAGATCTGTCCATATTTCACAATCTCTGCCAATTATTTAATGCATTGACACATTGCAGGTACGATCCCGTACACTTTCGTTACTCTGCGAGCGCTCTAACCGGGGCAGTTGAAATAGGGCAATCCATAGGAGCTACAGAATCTTATAATGAATGCGCTGAGATATTTAGAGGTAATCAGTGCAGAGTGTCTCGTTTGTAGGCCGAGATACGTATGGTCTAACTTTGCGATGCCACCGATCAGACGAACATACATGTATACATTTAGAATTACTGCAATTAAGATCTATTTATTCGATTGTTAAACACCTTTAAAACGTAGCCATCACACACAATTTATTTTAATCTTCTATAGGCGCAATTGCATCGAGTTAATTTCGATTCCCCTAGTCAGTAAGGTCGAAGTTAGTGGCAGACATAAGATGTCGCAAGCAATTATAACTGATTATAAAAAATATCATTAGCATTATTAATGCGGAGAGTGTGGGTTCGATCCTCCTCCTCTGAGACAGTTACCGTGTGGGGACCTTGAGCAAGTCCTTCACTCACAACTGCTCAGCACCTTCGATTGATTCTTGGTCATTTTAGGTCGGCAAAAAGTGTTGTGGCTTACGAAGTTCGTCGCAATGAGTGCATTCAGCGTCAAACGACACATCTTACTTTTTAAGTTCGATCTTAATGCAAGGGCATAATACATGTATATTATAATTAATATTATTGTAATCTGCAGTATTGCATTGTAGTGAATTTACAATAATAGCAATAGCAGTAGCAGTATCAAAATAATAAGAGTAATAATAATAATAATAATGACAATTATAATAATAATTTGTAATTTATTATTTATACTTGCTTGGCGACATATTTCTCTAACTTGCTAGAGGCAACGTACGGAAAAGTTGATTCGATTACGGATACAGACGTTTAAATAGAGCGCAATGCCTCAATTTTACGGTGTCTAACGGTCGTCCAAAATATCGCCTTTTGGCATTTATATGTTATTATATGTATGTATGTAATGTATGTATGTATGTATGTATGTATGTATGTATGTATGTACGTATGTATGTATAATATGTATGTATGTATGTATGTATGTATGTATGTATGTATGCATGTATGTATGTACATGTATGTATGTATGTATGTATGTATCTATGTATGTATGCATATGTATGTACATGTATGCGTGTATGTATGTATGTATGTTATGTATGTATAATGTATGTATGTATGTATGTATGTATGTATGTAATGTATGTATGTATGTTTGTATGTATGTATGTATGTATGTTTGTATGTATGTATGTATGTATGTATGTATGTATGTATGTATGTATGTATGTTTGTATTTATGAGCACTTGTTATAGCGCCCCTTCAAGATTTCTACTCTCAGAGGCGCTCCCGACTACAGCGCGGACACTGAATCGGAGTTTCACGCCGAAGCGCATATATAAAATGTTTGACCACAGCATCCTACTTCACACTTTCGATCCTAATAAAACGGTGCTGTCACAGGTTTCCGATTGGTTAGAGCGGTCGCCTTGTAAGTAAGGGTTCGATCCTGCTCCCCTGAGACGGTTACTGTGTAGGGACCTTGAGCAAGTCCTTCACCCACAATTGCTCCGCTCATAAGAATCATACTTTTGACCCAGCGTGCGTTGAAAAAAATGAAATATTAATACCAATAATTATTAGCAGTAATAATCCCTACGGCTAATAATTATAATAATGATTAGTTATTCGTAATTGCTTGACGACATCTTACGTCTGCCGTTTATGACGACCTCACCTCACCATGCCATCCATTGCTACCGAATAACAGTGACTGCGTGACAAATAAATAGCTTCCGATGGAAGCGTTTTAAAGGTGTTTAAATATTATTGTATTGTATTGTATTTGAACACTTTTTATAGCGCCTCTACCAGATTTCCCATTCAGAGGCGCTCCCGACTACTGCTGTAGTCGGAGTTTCACGCCGAAGCGCATGAGCAATTGCGAGTGAAGGACTTGCCCAGGGTCCCTACGCGGCGACTTTGAGGTGGATTCGAACCCGCAACCCTCCAGCTGCAAGGCACCGAACATACCCCTAAACCACCGCGCCCCAGTTGTATTGTGATGTGTTGTATTGTGTGTTGTATTGTACTCCACGTTTATAATGCGACCGAGCCACCCGCAGTAAAGATCCGAGAAATTAATCTCTGATAATCCGACCCGACCGAAAAGCGAACCCGGGGCGCCGGCGCGGAGAGCGGGCACCAACCCACTCGGCCACTCAGGATCATTATGTCTTCATAATGCACCACAGCGTTCTTCTTCTGAAGTGGGGAGTACCTGTTATCGATCTTCTATGTGCATTACTGAACTAAAGAAGAAGGGCAATATCAAAACAGTTTTTGCACTGTTTTGTATTTCAAAAAGTTGTATCTTGTCATTAGATTGCACTTTATTGTATTGTATTTTATTACATTTTATTTTCTTATATTGTATTTTATTATATAGCATTTTATTGTATTTTACTATGTTGCAATAAATTGCATTGTATTGTACAGTCTATTGTAATACACCGTTATCAGCAGTTATACGTTTTAGTATAATAATAATAATAATCTTTTCTTTATTAAGCGCCTGACAAACGCACTGCGCTGTACATTTACATGTTATGCAATTGAAACAATCTTAACTACTAATAGAACAGACAGCCTGCAATACACGGCGCTAATGGCAGCCTACAAAGCATATCCGCCCTACGGGACTCGAACTTGGTACCTCTCGCTCTCCATGCCAGCGTGTTATCCAATGCGCTATCGGCCCCCCCCCAGTGATTCGGTTACTGTCGAATTGCTATTGTTTATCGTCCGTTCTGCTTAATTAATGTTCTAATTCTGGTGTCAAAACGGCCATTATGGTCATTGTAATATCGCTTTAATAGTAAGCTTAATGTGACACCGATTCTTATTATTCACTGTTGCCACTGCGATTAGACACCTTTACAACAGTGTCTTCCGTTGTTATATAGTTATAACTTTCGAGCTGTTATACACCTCTTTTAAGTCATTTATAAAACACATTTATTCGAAGATTTGCGCCAATAAATTTAATTAAC
The DNA here is from genome assembly GCA_020284085.1 of Aporrectodea caliginosa. NCBI lineage: Eukaryota > Metazoa > Annelida > Clitellata > Crassiclitellata > Lumbricidae > Aporrectodea > Aporrectodea caliginosa. Next base: position 1,708,619 of record JACEVL010000123.1, on the reverse strand, counting down.
TGGATGCATTTTTTTTTATTAAGATGCGACAATCATATTCTGACCTCGATTATCACCCAAAAACTAGTCACACGGCGTTGAATACGGAGTTTCCAGTCCCGTCTAGAATAGGTCCTTGCCTTCAGACATTACTGCAAAAGATCCCTGGTTATCTTCAGTTAAAACGGTCCTTAGAACCTTCCTTTACCTCAATTGTCACTAAATGCGGTTTGTCACTCAGATTTCAATAAACGAATATATATAAAGCCAAAAGAGCCACTTCTGGAGGCAGAATAGTCCAAAATACGAACCCATCGCCTATGGGCTACGTTCTGTGAAAAGTTGCAGCAGACGTGTCCGATGTCCCGAGCGACCGAGTAGGATTCAATAAGCGCTATCTCGTCCCATTATGAGTATACGCTGTCGTTCTCCGCCCCAAATGTTGAAATGGCATAATATTAATTACCCTAATGCCTACCGTTCCAAGTTAGGATAAAGTCCAGTTGTGCTATTAATGCTATTAATATAAGTAAGTAAGTAAGTAAGTGTGTTCTTTATTAAACGCTGGCAAACGCACGGCGCTGTACATACAAAGTTATACAAAGTTATCAAATAGTAGCGAAAAAGTTAGTAAATAGTAAACTAAAAAAACACTATATGGCTTAGCTGCACAACATCCTAGCCAGGAAACCACGCCTGGTGAGGGAATCAAATCTAGAAAGAACACGGTTATGTGAGCGTGGGCGCAAATCGTGACCAGTATATAGGACAGGGGGTAGTAGGTAATGAAGGATATGTCCGGGATTATTTAAGATATTTCTAAAAAGGTCTTGGTCGGCTTTTATATCACTACCTCCATTTCAACATTCCACCTCCGCCATTAACCACCACCACTACCTCACAACTCCAACAAACCTCCACCGTAAACACCAGCTTACCATATCCGCAATCAGCATATTCTAAACCATCATCTCAATACCTCAACCATTTGCATAGGATCCTGAGTGGCCGAGTGGGTTGGTAGCCTGCTCGTCACGCCGGCGCCCCGGGTTCGCTTCCCGGTCGGGTCGGTTTATCAGAGATTAATTTCTCGGATCTTTACTGCGGGTGGCTCGGTCGCATTATAAACGTGGAGTACAATACAACACACAATACAACACATCACTATACAAATGTGGCGCGGTGGTTTAGAGGTATGTTCGGTGCCTTGCAGCTGGAGGGTTTCGGGTTCGAATCCACCTCAAAGTCGCCGCGTAGGGACCCTGCATGGGCAAGTCCTTCACTCGCAATTGCTCATGCGCTTCGGCGTGAAACTCCGAGTAGTCGGGAGCGCCTCTGAATGGGAAATCTGGAAGGAGCGCTATAACAAGTGTTCAAATACAATACAATACAAAAACAATAGTGTTAGACACCTCTTTTAAGTGATTTTATGATGATATATAAATGGCACCGGCGCCATTAAATTATTACCTCACATTGACACCAATACACCTCATTTAACGTCTTTCTTAGCCCATATAAGAAAGAGTACAATGAATTATACACCAGTAATACTCTGGTGATATTCTGCTGATCTAATTCCGCTACTCTTGTAGTGCCAGTTCCAAGCCTGGTAAAAAGAGGACGACGACGTTAATCAGTCAACTCTTTAGAGCACCATGCTTTCCAATTCTTTGGCTATGCATCAGTCATTTTGCTTCCGTACACGCTTCGTTTCGTTCTAACGTGGTAAAACCAGTTAATCTCATACCTCGCCCTAAATTTTCCACTTCTACGCAGCCGATGGCTAGAATATAAAATGTTTAGTCGAGCACCACCACCACCACCATCATCATCACCACCATAACCACCACCATCACCACCACCACCACCACCACCACCACCACCACCACCACCACCACCACCACCACAACCACCATCGCCATCACCATAACCACCATCACCACCACCACCACCACCACCACCACCACAACCACCACCATCGCCATCACCATAACCACCATCACCACCACCACAACCACCACCACCACCACCACAACCACCATCGCCATCACCACCACCACAACCACCACCACCAAAGCACAGATGAAATATTGTCACGGTGCGGTTATTAGCAGTCAAGTAGTTTAACGATTTCCTAAAAATGTTTACTTAAAGTTAACTCGGGCAAGGTTGCCGATTGATCAAACATAGCATAACATACAACACTCGAAAGAATAGTATAAGTATTATTTTTGAAATCCAACCTTTCGAACGGAGCTAATAATTTGCTGAAATTGGTTCAGTACATCCGTTTAAAAGGTGTTTAAATGCTGATCTAAAAAATCGTCATAGTTAACGTGTCAAACGACCAATTCTTACTTTACATTTTTAATCTTAATTCAAGCGCAAAATGACAACAGCGACTATGAAAATAATAATGATAATGATAATGATAATGATAATGATAATGATAATGATAATGATAATGATAATGATAATGACAATAATAATAATAATAATAATAATAATAATAATAATAGTAATAAAAATTGGATAGAATGTTCCGTAAATGTATAACAACAACAACAACAACAACAACAACAACAACAACAACAACAACAACAACAACAACAACAACAACAACAACAACAACAACAACAACGACAACAACAACAACAACAACAACAACAACAGCAACAGCAACAGCAACAGCAACAGCAGCAGCAGCAGCAGCAGCAACAGCAGCAGCAGCAAACAACAACAACAACAACAACAACAACAACAACAACAACAATAATAATAATAGAAAAGTGGAGAGAATAAATATTGTCATAATAATAATAATAATAATAATAATAAATAATAATAATAATAATAATAATAATAATAATAATAATAATAACAATGATAATAATAATTTATAATTTACTATTTTTGACTGCTTGGCTATATTATCTTATGTCTGCCGTTAACGTCGACCTCGCAACAACCGTCTTTTTGAGACACTTGAGACAATTACGCCAATGGACCCTTAAATAGTGTTTAATGCCTGCGTTTTAAAGGTGTCTAACAATTGATAAAAGCTCACGTCCTTGAAAATTGTACATTGTAATATATAAAATGTTTGACCACAGTATTCTACTTTACAGTTTTGAATCCTAATAAAACGGTGTTGGCTCAGGTATCCGACTGGTTAGAGCGCTCTCCTTGGAACGTGGAGAGTACAGGTTCGATCCTCCTTCTATGCCTCCTCTGCATGGTAGGGATTTGCCACTGTAGGGAAACGTAAACGCCTTAAGCGGTATTCTGAGAAAATTGACCCGTTCAGGCTTACTCCCTGCCGGTTATCCAAGTTTTGACAAGCACTGTTCTAGAGCTGATTCTACTCTTTTCCGTTCAATTCTCTTAAAACCTGGTCACGTTTTTCACGACCTCCTCCCTCCCCATAAGGTAACTCCAACTCCGTACAATACGCGTATCCGTACAATACGCGTATTGTACGGAGTCACATACCAGGTCACATGATCTCATCCTACCTAGAGTTGATGCCTTTGCAAAAAGAAGTTTTATTGTGAGAATGTTATATGACTTTGCATAAATTTTTGTATTATTCATTTCTTCTGTAAGCTTCTGTGCGTTTGCTGGTAGTCAAGTAAACAATATTCTAACTTTTTATGGCAACAAAGGCTGTCGGTGTCACTGGAGAATATTTCAAACAGTTCTCACTGTTCCTATAATTACGGATCGAAAAGTGGTCCTAATTCTACAGGATCGCTCGTCTGCGTGCACTTATATGGCGTATACTAAACTTAAAAGAGGTGTGTAATTATAGTTTAAAAGTTCTCACCGTTCCTACGGTATAATAAACTGAACGTTCGTGCATTGCAAAACCGTGTTTTGTGTCAGTCTCAGTGCCAGTCCCAAGCCTGGAAGAAGGAGGAGGGAGGACGCTAATGGTCTTTGTTACCACACAGCTAGTCGTTAAAAAGAAATCTACTACGGTATGATACGGCTGGATGTATCCAGAGTTTAACGATTATCTGATGGCAACAAAGGCTGTTGACGTCAATGGAAATTATTTCAAAAATTATTTCAAACAGTTCTCACCGTTCCGACATGAATAATAAACGAGACAATATAAAAACATGATGTGTGTGTGTCCACAGTTTAACGGCAGCTTATGACAACATAGGCCGTTGCCGCCGACAAAGATTAGTTTTGGCATATTACAGCTCAAAGTACAGTTAGTTTTATTATTTATTTATTTTAACTATGTGAAGTAAGGCAATGGTGTAGTAGGAGAATTGCACGTATATGCAGAGTCATAGTCTAGCCTTATATAGCATTCTATGAATGTTTCATAAAGGTGTTTAGCATTAGCCATTATTTATAACCTCGTATGTTCAAACGTTCACTCCGAATCCTACACCAAGCGGTGCTAGATAGGAATTCTGAAGACGTATCTCTTATGATACGTCTGTTTTTTTTTATTCAAAGAGGGTTTCCGAAGCGCTTTCTCGTAATCAATACAATGAGTTTTTGAAGCGATCTCTTGTGAATTGAGAAGAGGGGTATCAGAGATTTTTGAATATATATTAATCTACCATATTCAAACGAGAGACTTTAGAAGCGTTTTATTCGAATGCACATTAATTAATTAATTAATTAATTAATTAATTAACTAATGTGCATTAATTAATTAATTAATTAATTAATTAATATCAATTAATTAATTGATGAACTCTTAAATGCTTGCAAAGTAAAGTGAGTAAGTAAGTATATCCTTCATTGAGAAGCACTAGCAAACGCACAGCACTGTACATGGCAAGATTAATACATTCGAACAAATAAACCAAAATTTATATATATATACAACCAAAGCATTGAATGAGAGGCTTTATTGTACATCAGGGGAACATAGAGGAAGAAGAGGGGAAAATTAAGGTTGTATATATTTATAGCCCTTTAACGAATATAATAATCTATATAAGACTTTCTGGTTTTTGAGTACATTAATTTTCAGCATCGTTGACGATAGCGTGGAAATCGTCCGTCATTAAAAGTATCGCTGGAACTGGCGCAATATTAATTTCCAATTAAAATAACAGGAGGATTTCTTTGGAGCGTAAAATTTATCCGATTAAATTTAAATACCAGTTGCTTATTCAACGCTAAAAATCACTGTTGTAACTCCCATTAGACACCTTTACAACGTTGTCAACTGATTTTATATAGCCGTCATTTTTGAGATATTAGACACTTCTTTTAACGAATATAATAATCTATATAAGATCCGCATTGAAAGCTGTTTAACAATTTCCATAGTTCGAGGAGCAGAAACTTGATAATCGAAACGTAAGAATACAGCGTGAAGGAAATTAGGCCACGCTCATTCCCATCTATACTTCTGACCAAAAGATCTATATATAGAGGAAGGATTACTCGTTAAAATAACTGCATTTCCGTTACGCACTCATCCACAGATGTGGCTCCACTTCAAATTCTGTTTCTATTATTAGATAATATTAATATGATGTTTTAAATCTCCACAGGCAATTTTTTTTAACTTCGCAAACATATGTATTCGTAGATTTGCCTCAATGGATGTAATTGACAACAGATTCAATGAAAGATTGCAAACAAAATAGTACTAAAGCTGTAAAAAAAGTGTCCTGTTAAACAATCCCGCATTATAATATACTGTTAGAATGGCGGTTCATGGCTGAATCGAATGACATACATCGGTTGAAATATCTCGAAGGGTAAAATTAGTGTTTAACCGTTTTCAGACTTAGCGACATGTCGCGAAACATGGGAAATGGTTAAAAGTTAATAACTTCTATAAATACGAGCATATTCTTAAAGTTAACACATTATTTTATTCAGTTTTAAGAGCTCTTTCCAACGGTATATTGAATGACAGTTAATAAGTTTTAAAAATTAGAATGTTTTAAAAGAAAACCTGCGATTTTCTCGAAAAACTCTATATTTCGTAACTTTGGCCCTCTGGGGACACCTCAAGACATTAAAAAAAATTCAACAACTTTTTCGACATTTTTTGACCCCATGCCATTAGGCAACGCTTGGTTGCTATAACTTTTCGGATTTATAATTTTCGCTTTTTTCAATCCACCCTATATTGTACATTGTAATATATAAAATGTTTGACCACAGTATCGTACTTTACAGTTTTGATAATAATAATAAAATGGTGTTGGCAAAGGTATCCGATTGGTTAGAGCGGTCGCCTTGTTACGTGGAGACTGGAGAATATAGGTTCGATCTTCCTTTTATGCCTCCTCTGTTTGGTGGGGATTTGTCACTATAGGGTAACGTAAACGCCTTTACGGTATTCTGCATGAGAACATTGACCCGTTCAGGCTTCCTCCCTGCCGGTAATCTTAGTTTTGACAAACACTGATCTTCAGCTGATTCTACTCTTTTCCGTTCAATTCTCTTAAACATTGTCACGTCTTTCACGACATCCTCCCTCCCCATAAGGTAACTCCATACAATACGGTTTATTACGTTTATTTAACGACGCCGTCATAACGACGATGATTGGCGTCATTGCCGTACAATACGCGTATTGTACCGAGTCACATACCAGGCCATAATGATCTCACCCTACCTAGAAAATTGATGCCTTTGCAAAAAGAAGTTTTATTGTGAGAATGTTATATGACTTTGCATAAATGTTTGTATTATTTATTTATTTCTGCTCTAACCTACTGCGCGTTTGCTGGTAGTCAAATAAACTTTACTTTTTATGGCAACAAAGGCTGTCGGTGTCACTGGAGAATATTTCAAACAGTTCTCACCGTACCTATAATAATTTTACGGATCGCAAAGTTGTCTTAATATACAGGATCGTTCGTCTGCGTGTACTTATATGGCGTATTCTACACTTAAAAGAGGTGTGTAAATAATTTTAAAAGTCGCCCTCCTCCTTTATCCAGGCTTGGGACTGGCACTGAAAGAAAGCGAAAGTGGCAGAGTTGTGTTGCAAAGCGACGTCAACTGAAGGATATATAGCATCAGATGAATGTGTTAAAAAGGTGCTTAACACCAACCATTGAACAGGAATCTTTGACGGATTAACATTTCGTATGATATTTTGTGGTACAATTCTTTTTTGGTAAAATTTCGTTTTGAAATAATCGTTCTGAAGCGGTACAAAAATAAAGATGGCAACAATATTGACGAACGTGACGCGCGATTTATATGAAGAATTCAAACAATAAAAAAAAGGTATTTAAAATCAGCAACTGACGTCGGCGAGTATTTGGGTTACCATGGTGCGTTGTAGAATTGTATGCATTAGCGTCCCGGTATATTTAACGACATTAGCCCAATTTAAGCCATTTAAACTCCACCACTGTTCATACTCTGACAGTGCCAGTCCCAAACCCGGATAAAGGAGGAGGGCGACGCTAATGATCTTTGTCATCACACAGTGTCGTTAAACTGAAACTACTACTACACCAACCATTACTCATTACCTTGTTCGTTCTTTAATAAATCTGCTATTAACCAATAATGTAAGTCCCAATGAGGCTTTTGCCATAAATGGCTCCATAGTTTAACGTATGTTATGGCAACAAAGGCCGTTGATGTTAAAATAAATTATTTCGAACAGTTCTCATCTTGTCCATGGCATAACTAAGATAAGTAATAGAGGACATGGTTAGTTATTGTTTAACGAAACTGCGTCATAAAATATGATTAGCGTCACCCTCCTCTTTCATCCGAGCGTGGGACTGCCAATTCCAGAGTATGGCAAGTGGCTGAGTTGCAGAGTAACTCTTATATGCCCAGGGACCCTGGGCAAGTCCTTCACTCGCAATTGCTCATGCGCTTCGGCGTGTCGGGAGCGCCTCTGAATGGGACTCTGGAAGGGGCGCTATAACAAGTGTTCAAATACAATACAATACAATTCAATATGTATATAACGTCAGATGAAACCGGGTTGTTTAGCATCAACCATTACTCATGGTCTAATTTGTTCCTATAAACGAGCCCATATCGCAGTATCAATATTACAAAAAAGCTGAACCGGAGTTTTATATAAGATTAGATATTTCTAATATAAAGGTGTTTAATATCAACCAATACTCGATTGTTACTAAAGTCACTACGCCACTGAATCTTTGAACCCATGACCGAATCAGTCACTAAACATTTTGGTGCCTTTAATTCAAGCTGAAGAAAGGAATATTTTCCTTCTTCCCTTGGATTAACTTCTGGAAAGTTTCCCGCAACGATTCAACTCTCTCGTGGCGACGACTGGCGGAATTTATTCAAAGCGGGAACTGCATTAAACGCCCGATATATTTCATGCAGCGCTATAAAACCCCGGTCGCTTATCTAAACGGGCGCACATATTCATGCACACGACACGAGTCCAACACATAGCAGGTCGCAATGGAAACATAATCGGTCGTTTGAAGTCACAAAATGGCGTCTTTAGTGTCACAAAATGGCGATACGATTGGCTTCCGTCGCCAGCGAAATATGTATCTATGGCGCAACCTCTGACCCCTGATGGAAGGCCGGATAAATGCGGTTACACTGGAGAGATGTCGCAGGTGTTATGCTATTGCCTGTGTATTATGGAGGGTTATGGAGGTTACGGAGGGTGTGAAGTGAATTCTGGCCCGGATCGAAATTGTCTCCTTGCAGCGTTATGATATTGGTCCAGGTGACACGAGGCGGAAATTATTTCTTAATACGTGGACCGTTTGTCAATAAATTTGCCTTGTCCAAAATTACAAGTGCAGAAGAAAGCACGGATTTACTGTCTATTTTAAACTTAGTGAGGCATTGTTTCCTGTAAATATTCCGTGAGGTATGCATCGGTAACGAAAAATCTCATGGTCATTCGACACCTTTATTTTAAAAAATTTCTCAGAGAAATGTATCTTTTCGATCGTTTTTTTAGCATTTTTTATCTTTGTTGAACGACATATTATGGGTACCAAGAAAGTGCAATTATACACATAGCATTGGTTTGGTTTCCCAGTTTAACGGCAGCTTATGACAACATTGGCCGTTGCCGCCGGCAAAGATTATTTTTGGCATATTACAGCTCTGCACACACATAGCATTTCCCATCCAAAACTGCACATAGCATTTCCCATCCAAAACTGTTATATAGCTGAAACATAAACCTTAAAAGAGGTATTGAAAAGTGGACAACGATGACAATTAAACATTGCTGTATATTATTTAAGGGTGTTTAATTTGCAACGCTGTTTCAAGCGTTAAACGACCAAGTGCTAATAAAGGCGACTTCTTGAAATATTAACGATACTTCGACCCAAAATAAAGCTTAAATTTAACGTATTTTACACGTATTTTTCATTGGAAACCTCGTCATTCACTTCATCAAAAGGTCTCCCATTGTATTTTTCCCGCTGCGTGTCGCCACAATCCGCGTGTTACGCGTTCCCATATGACGCGTTGACGGCGTGATGGATAGCTGTCTAAATATGTCCGGAGCAGCATAGACCGGCATAGACATTGATTGCGATTAAGCTGGACGTTGTTGCCGGTCGAAACCCGGGCGTACCCCGGGGACCGATCGGCGTCTCCGTAATCGGTGTCAATAGATAGATTGGCCAGAGCAGACCGTCGCCTAGAATCAGGACGAGACGTATATTCGGCGAATGAGATAAGACAGACGGAGGAGCGCACCAAGCGGAGGAGGAGGAGGAGACGGTGTTCTTACGCGGATCATGGGAGGATGCGTTCTATGGACAGATTCAGAAATCAAACGGTGCTAGATAGGAATTCGGAAGAGGGGTAATATAAAGTTGTCTATTATATTCAAAAAGAGTCTACGAAGAACTTTTTTTTAATCCAAGCGATGGGTTCCAGAGCTTTCTTCGACATTCCAATGAAAGACTTTCTAAACGCCTGGTTAGAATCTACGCTAATTAATAAATTAATTAATTAATTAATTAATTACTGTGTATTTTAAAAGGCGCTGCTTTAATTAGTTTCCACAGAGGCAATTAATTATTTGATTAATTGATTCATTAATGAACACAGCACTGATTACAAACTAAAGAACTTTCTGTTTTTAGCGACTTTACAGATAGCTTACGCTAGAGGAGAAAGCGCTCGTGATAAGAAGTCTTACTTGTAATATTGAGCAAATATTTCTTCGATTTTTTGTATTAAAAGAAATCGTTTAAATATGAGCTGCTCATTAAACGCTAACAACCACCGTTGCGGCTCCGCTTGCACACCTTTAAAACGAATATCTGATGCTATAAGCTTTCATATACAAAATATTGCACACCTCTTTTAAGTAATTACGTTATCATTAAAAATTGACAGCCCAATGAAAAATTGTTCTGACGTCGGTTTTTAGCAAGTTGTTAGTGTGCAGTAAACTGTAAATTCAAAGAAAAAGAACAAAACGTAAACCATATCAGACCGCGCCCACTCCCGTCTCTACCTTCGAACTCTGGCAGTGCTAATCCAAAGCATCGACAAAGGAGGAGGGCGACGCCATATATCGTTGTTATTACACAGTGTCGTTAAACAGCAACTAACCAACCAACGTCAGAAGATCACTGGTCATCTTCACTTTTCTTCAGTAAAAACAACCCAAAGATCCTTTCAAAATCAGAAGAGCCCCTTCCGGAAAAAGTGTAGTGAAGCAAATTAGGCCACGCCCATTCCCATCTGTACTTTCTGACCAAGAGTTCCATATTTGGAGTAGGCTAAGGGTTGCAAGTGGCGGCACTACAGCATGGGAAGCCACGGCAAATGCCCTGCAACAAATGCTGCCAGAATTTTACCCTGCTGAGAATTTTTTTAAGGCATAAATAGCACCTGCAATGGTTATCTGTATGACTGCCCTGGCTATGCCCTGGTTACAAAAAATGTTGGCGTCACCATCGCGAAAATAACTGAATATAGGTTTCACACTCATCCACAGATGTCGCCTCACCTCAAATTCTTTTTCTGTTGTTACATATAGTGTTCTAAATCTCCACAGGCAAGCTTTTACTTGGCAAACATATTCTCTACTTCGCATAAATATTTATTCGTCGATTTACCTCAATAAATATAATTAACTGAATGCGTTTGAAATATGTAATAAAGACGCGACATTTTCCTAACCTCGATTATCGCCCCAGAACTAGTCACGCGACGTTTTATACGGAGTTTCCAGTCCAGTGCATAATAATTGATACTTGCCTTCTGACTTTACTGCAAAAGATCCCTTTCTATCTTCAGTAAAATCGGCCCGAAGCACCTTCCTAACTTTATGTTTTTTGGACCACCCTAATGGTCATTAAGAATTTTAAAAACATTTCTTGTATATGCCAATTGCTACTAAATATTGTTGAATTTTCATCAGGTACCACATTATATTATCACAGACGTTTTGAACTGTGTTATTTATGGCGTTAAACAATGCACACTAATGACATTTTAAGTTTATGTTTTGACAGTCTTAAAATGTGATGTCTTTTGGATGCTATGAATTAATTTGTACTGTAATATATATGTTTCAAATTGTTGTAAACGGCCTTTGATGTCATTGGACGACGTCAAACGTTGGAATAAATAAAAACTTGTTGAATGGACTTCAGATGGCAATTGCAAACTTTTGGAATGCAGTAAACTTGATAATCATCTAATAGATAACATTTTCAAGATACAAAACACCTTTTAAAAGAAATTTACTGATCTATATAATTTCCGCACCGAAAAATTCTTGAATTGTTGACAGTTGCCAGCTAGAAATTCGTAGAGTTGAGGAAACTTGATAATGAAAACATGAGAACAAAACGCGAAGAAAATTAGGCCACGCAAATAACCAAGAGAACCATATTTGGAGTAAGCCCAAAGTGTTGCCAGTTGCAGCGCTACAGCAGGGCAAGCCACGGCAAATGCCTTTGCTCTGGTTATTGCCCTGCCACAAATGCTGCTAGAATTTTCGCCATGTTGAGAATTTATTTAGGGCATCAATCGCCCCTGCACTGGTTACTTGCATGGCCTATGTCCTGGTTAGAAAAAAATATCCGGCGCCACTACTAACGGTTACTCGTGAAAAGAACTGTATATCCATTTAACACTCATCCACAGATGTCTCCCCATTTCAAATTATTTTTCTGTTATTACATATGGTATTTTTACCCTTATAATGTATCCATCTACTGCTATATATGCCTACCCTGAGGACGCAATTTAATGATACAACATCCAACGAGGCCATGAATAATGAAGTTAAACACCTTTATAAACTTTCATCGGATGCTAATAACTGCTTTTAATGGTGTCGTTCGGATGCTATAAGTTTATGGTTCTGATTGTATTGTATATTTTCCGTTTTGTCGTCAACGGCCTTTGATGTCATAAGACGACGTCGACCACGACAACTGTGGTGAAATAAATAAATAATAACTGCTTCCAAATTGTTAGCTTTAATTGATGATAAATTCCCATTACCCACCTGTGGTAGTGCCAGTCCCAAGTCGGCAGAAAAGAGGAGGGCGACGCTAATCATCTTTGTTGCGACACAGCGTCGTTATGCAGTAAGTGGCTGCGGTTTGGTTTTGGTGCACCATCGGATCATGCCTTGTGAATTTTACACCGGCGCTAATAGAAGTTGATAATCACAAATTTCCTCATTCATTATTCATGACCTTGATAGTTTCTACGGTAAATCTTAGACCTGTGTCTTAATGAAATATATAGCGTAACGGGACGGAATGCATATATAGAGTAAGATTATTATGTTATACCGGTGTTCAGCATTAACCATCGGATAATGAAAAGATTGAAGACACAAGCTTTCGACAACTTTTGCGGACATTTATTAACAGGATTGAAAAAGGAAACCGAGAACATAATAAATAATATTAATTAGCAAATTAATATTATTAATTTATTAATTGTCAATTTCCCAAACAACAATGGGAGTCACATGTCCCAAGCATAGAAGTCGTTAACTCTAAACTTCTAAAGCGCCATTCGAAAGCCAAGCGCACCGCTCCAGCTTATACATAAACGCTGCGTCGAGTCAGAGGGGTTGTCCAAAGGCCAGTCAGAATGAGGTACCATGCAGTCTGGTTGCCAGGACACGTATACGAATCAGGCAGTTAGGACGCGACAATTTGCGGTTAAATACGAATTGTCAGGTTATTATTAATACTCATTTTTGAAGCGCCAATATATATTGACCAACCCTACTTCACTATCTCCTTGAACGTTGAAAATTAATGATCTGTTATTGAACACACGGCCTGTTGTCTGCTTTTACATATACGGCGAATGCTACGCTTAAAAGAGGTGTATAATAATTCTAAAGAGTTCTCGCCGTTCCTATGGCACAATGCAGCCTCTCAATATGGGATTTAGTCGAAATTAAACATAGGCAGTAGTTTAATTTTAGCGACACTGTATGTGATAACAACGACAATTAGCGTAGCCCTCCTCTTTCATCTAGGATTGTGACTGGCATTCTGGTACTAAGAAACTTTAGAAACTGGTTGCAGAGGCACCAAACGGTGCCTTAAGCTTGCTCTAAGAATGCCGCGAACGGCGCTTGCAGAATCATAACATTTGTGCAGCTTTTTCATCATTATAATTATTTTTACTTTTATTTTTATTTGATTACTCATTCTATAATTCGATTGATATTGATTATAATATTATGTTCTACAGTCATGAAGTCGACAATTGTTTCCATTCTCTTACTAAATATAATTACGTTTCTGGTTGGTTAGTTACTGTTTAATGACTCTGTGTGATAACAAAAATGACCATAGCGTCGCCCTCCTCCTTTCTTTGGGACTGGCACTACGAAAGGTTAGGTGGTGTTACTGTTGTTTATTTAGGTCTTTGGTCGAATAACCAGTTGCATTTAGACCGATTGAGGTACGAAATCAACGATTATCAGCATACGACTGAATTTGACGAATACATAACATCAGCAGTGAGCGTTTTAGAGGTGTCTAAGGAGATTTGAATTCGTTGACAGATGCAAAATATTGTCTTGATGGCTCCTTTTTTAATCCTGCCTGCATACCAATGAACATTTAGTTGCTTACGTATGACGACGACGACGACGACGACGACGACGACGACGATGATGATGATGATGATGATGATGATGATGATGATAGTAGTAGTTCTACCAGAGTAGCAGTGGTATTATCGTAGTACCATTACTACTCTGGTACTACCAGTCCCAATCCTCGAAGAGAAGAAGGAGGGCAACCTCAACGGCCCTGGCAGCAAGGAGATGTTGTTAAACACTACAGATTATAAATTCAATTTACGCGGTATGTTCTGTGCCTTGTAACCGGATTGTCGATGGCTCCAATATACGTCAAGCCACTGTACAAGTTGCTTGCTCATTAATGTCTGTAATGTAATGTAATGTGATGTAATGTAATGCAATGTAATGTAATGTAATGTAATGTAATGTAATATAATGTAATGTAATGTAACACAACTTTTATATAGCGCCACTTAAGAGTCTCTCAGAAGCGTTCAACACGTGGCCATCAAACAGCTGAAAAGATGCGTCTTTAAGAGTTTAGAGAAAACCATTATAGCCGCGTGCAGCACGCACAGACGGCGGAAGAGCGTTCCAGATCCGACCAGTGGCGCCGCAATCGAGAAGTCCCGACAAGCACAGGTGGTGGTTTCGAAACGACGGTATCATCAAGTCATTTCGCGAGGCAGACCGGAGAGCCCGCCGACCAGTTTAAGTGCCAACTGGAAGGCACAGTTCAGCAATGTAGTCCGAGCAGTACCAGTCGTAGCCTTCCAAACCAGCGTAGCAATTTTGAATTGTACACGGTCAGCAACTGGAAGCTCACGTCGCATGTAGTCAGATATGTGTGAATATCTCGGTAGATCAGCCAGCAGTCTAGCTGCTGCATTCTGAACGAGCTGAAGTTGATGAAGACGGAACTCAGGGAGGCCCAGGAGGACCCCATTACAGTAGTCAAGACGTGTGAGGACGAAGGAGTGTATTAGCACAGCCGCAGCGCTTAGCGACAGCGTTCTCCGTATAACTCGGATCTGCCTGAGCTCATAATAGCTAATCCTGGAGATATGTGACACATGATCAGCCATCGTAAGCCCACCATCAAGAAGCACCCCAAGGTCCCTCACCACATTACAGGACTGTCCAGTAAGGGATGCCGATGCAAGAGCATTTTTATCGATCCTACAACGTGCACATGTAAGTAAGTATTCTTTTATTTATCCAACTGCATAACCGCACTTTGGTTTACATGAAATTACACATTATAAAGCATTCTTGTTAAAAACGTTTTTCTCATTAAGTTGTCAGCCTGTGGGACAATTCGGTCATGTGGTCTGGGACGCAGGGAATAGGGGAGTGTCTTTACAGGAGGGAGGAGCGGGTTCAGAACATGGCCGGGGTCCGCCAAGGCAGCAGTAAAGAGGTTCCTATCTGCCGTTCTATACAACTGTTCTAATGTTGGGTTACTCTCTGGAAGGTAGCGTAGTCGGACCAGGCGGTCCATCACGGACTGTAGTCTATTGCGTTCCTGCTGCCCCGCAAAACCCCACCATGCCGGTGACGCGTATAACAAGCGGGACACAGTGGTCATTCGTACAACATCATGTAGCATTGGTCCTGCAAGACCATGTGTCGTCATGATGCGCAGAGCATACATCGACTGTCTAGCTTGAACACATATGCGTTTTATATGCATTTCAAAGCCAATATGTTCAGTCATGACCACCCCGAGGATTACCATGCTCTGGACCCTTGGGAGTCCTGGCACTTCCCCAGGGATTGCTTCCTGTCCCCCCCGCTCGCGTGGGCGGCGGATTAACATCTCTTGAGTTTTCTTTTGATTCATGCTCAGGTTACATCTCGCAGCCCACTCCGTTACATGGTCCAGTTCGGCCCTGATCGTGTCGCTTCTTGAGGATGGTATTAACAAATACGTGTTGTACCGAACCATATAAGGAAGGCAACGGAAAACCACCGCAGTCATCTCATCCTCTGGTGGGATAAAAAATGCTAATGTATTTGAATTCGGGCGGAGAAATCATAATTATCATCATCATCTATGCTACGGCGAATATAATGAGGACAGCTCTCTCGAAATTAAGACACCTTTTTAACGTTTAAAACGTTGCAATAAATAAGCTCGGCGAATTGAATTTGACATTCTTTCTCTGCCATTTAATCAAAAGCCTTTTGAATCTATATATAGACAACGACATTCGATATCGTAAGATGTTAAATTATTGGTAACCAATCTGTATACCGTCGGCTATAATACATGTACTGTCCGAAGCTTCTATGGCCCTAGTTTCCTACATTTTAAAGCTGTTAATGAAAGCTATCTAAAAATAGTCTACACCGTCCCACGGTAATACAACAATCTTTGAAACGGTTTAAAAGGTGTCTAAATAGAGTGCCCAAACCAATCGGTTACTGCATCACTTACTTCTTTTGTGTCACTTTCGTGACTCCGCGCGTTTTTTGTTATTATTGACCCAAGCGCCTCTGTCGACGATATCTGACAATTTTAACAATCTCCGACAATTATTGAGAGAACTGACACATCTCTTCATACTACGCCTCTGATCCGGCCAACATTAAAACTCTAGGTTTTCCTAAATTCAGGCGCCCCGGTCTTTTCATGTGCTCAGTAAGTAAGTTAGTCAGGCAATCCGCCAATAAAGTCATTTTGCCAGTAGGCACATAGGACATAGGTTGGTTACAAACCAGGTAAAGCTTATTGGACACGGTATCCGGTTGGTTAGAGCATAAGGGCGACGCAAATAATCTTTGCTGTGACAGAATGTTGTTTAACTGCAACTAACCGACCAGCTCAAGGTCCCCACACAGTAACCGTCTAAGTGGTGAAGATCGAACCCGATCTCTGGCTTTAGTATTCTTATCCAACGGTTTCTTAATTCTATCCTGGCATAGGAAATAACACTATCATCAGCAAACAATGACTGCGCTACAATACCTAGACCGGAATCCAAAATATTTATCACTAGAAGTAATAACAATGGCGAAATAATGGAGCCTGCGGTGTACCATTTTCTTGGTAGAACTTCTCCGAGAATTCGACCCATAATTTAAATTGGAATGTTCTATTAATTAAATATTTAAACACAATGCGTTTACGGTAACAAATTCTCTATCGTGTCTTATATTTATATAACAATTTGTGGAAACGTTTTAACGGTGTCTAAAGGGATTACCATAACCAATAGGTTAGTCGGTTACTGTAATTTAGGGCCACTAGGAATTCATGAAATCACGGAGGCCGTGAATTCCGTGATTTTCGGCATTTGCCAGAAATGCCGTGAATGTGGGCAAATTTTGTTAAATTAATGCAGCACGACGTTCGGAACTTATATGTTTAGCAACGTATAACAAATTACAATAATATTAAACTAAAGTAAAACGGCCACGAGGTGACGATGGGGGCCCGATAGCGCATTGGATAACATCTGGCACAGAGAGCGAGAGGTACCGAGTTCGATGTCCGTAGGGCGGACTTGCTTTGTAGGCTGCTATTAGAGCCATGTATTGCAGGCTGTCTGTTCTGTTAGTAGTTAAGATTGTTTCAATTGCATAACATGTAAATGTACAGCGCAGTGCTTTTGTCAGGCGCTTAATTAAAGAAAAGATATTATTATTATATTATTATTATGACGTCATTGACTCATTGTACGTCCGCTTGGTCGTACATTAATATTATTGTATATAGCGACAGAAACAGAGATATATTTATAATTATACATTATTATATGTGTATATACACATATATTATATACTACACACATATATTTTATATTATATATATATATATATATATATATATATATATATATATATATATATATATATATATATATATATACTATACAGTATGTTTCTTTGTTATTTGCATCAATGTTTGGTCGGAGCTGAGTAAATAAAACCATGATTTCTTGCCGTGAATTTGCCATGACTTTCGCCCAACTTCACATGTATCCTATCTTGATCATGTTGCTGTGTATTTCAACTGGCCCTAGGCAAAATGCAACATTTGGTTATCGACATCCTGAATTATTAGCCGTGTCCTAAGCTTACTTACTTAATATCGTACTTTATTTAACGACGCCGTCATATCTTATTATTTATCCAGTCGTCTTATGACATCAAAGGCCGTTAACAACTCCGTCATATCTCATGCCGTCTCCTATAATACTTATAGCCCTAGCTGACTCATTGTAAAGGTGTATAAAGAAAGCTGCCTAACAAATTGTCTACCGCGTCCTATGCTTATATATGTTACAGGCAATGTGTAAAATCAGGGATTTTGTAAAATGCCTGAAATTTTTAGGCAATTTGTAAAATCCCCAATTCACTCAGGCACTTTACAAAATCCCTGAAAAACCAGGGATTTTCTAAAATCCATGAAATCTGATGATGAAAATTTGACAGATTGCCTGAAAGGAAAATGATGAACATAATCGAAGATTGACATCGACTGTTGCACTTGACTTTCCCTTTGAAAAATTTGCACCTGTTTATCACTTTATCTTGACGCGTCCAGTGGACTTTAAAGTTGTACAATAGGTTTGTATTCTTAATACTGTAGCAAAATGCTGGTCCTTATAGGCTTTAACTATATTATTACTAGTCATGTCCTCTTTGGCTATATTTCTATTCGTGTCCGCCTTTGGCTGCATGTCCGACATGTCTGCCGGCTATGTTCCAAGTCATGTCCCCGGGGCCTTGACTTGTGTGTTGCCTTCCCCCTTAGGAGCTTAAATAGAGCTGTGAGTTGTCGAGGCAGATTGTTAATTAATAATAATAAATAAATAAATAGATACATTAATAAATAAATAAATAAACAAACAAATAAACAAATAAATAAATAAATATTTAGTAAATCAATCAATCAATTAACTTAATTTAAATTAAATTTAATAAATTAATTAATTAATTTATTTATTTATTTATTTTATTTTATTTTATTTCATTTTATTTCATTGATTCGGAAACGCCTGAAGTCCATTATTTTTGACACGGGTGGGGAACGCCTCTGAATCGTTGAGTGGCGCTTTATAAATGTTCGATTACAATTACAATTACACTTACCTTATCTACTGGGTTTTTTCTGCATTTACCATCGGCAGATAGATGGATCCAAAGTTTAACGACATCTTATGGCAACGTTGATTGAAATTATTTTGAGCAGTTCTTTCTGTTCCTATGAGACAAAGCATCCAGACATCGTAAATGACCATCATTATACCGCCGGCTACCGCGTTCTAAGATTATATAACCTTTGCTAACTACGTTTAAAGGTGTTTAAAGAGGGCTCTCTAAAATTTGTCTAAATGTCTTTTTTCAATAGCTGAACCAATGTCCAAACTGACATAATGAGAACGAAAATGACTCAAATAACGAACCACATATGGCAGTTGTTGTGCTAGTACTAGTCCCAAGCGGAGAAAACAAGGAGGGCGACATGAATCACCCTCGTTGACGGATATGGCAGTCAGATGACTTTGCCATATGGAAACAAGAATCTTTCCAATTTGACATTTAAGACACCTCTTTTAGACTAGTTAAAATTTCTATATATAACCTGGCGTTTAAACTGGATGATTTTTTTCTTTCTTGTTATGTTTATGCTGACCTCCTCCACACGTTTAATTAATGTTAAGTAATTTCTGCTTAACTCCGTCAGTACTCTCATTATGGTTGTGCCAGTCCAAAAACTGCATAAAGGAGGAGGGCGACGCCACCCATCTTCGTTATGACACAGTGCAGTTAAACATCAACATACTAACAAATGACGCTGGGTCATATCTAATCAAATCAAATATGATCTAATCTAATCTAAGCATATAGAGCAAATTGTCTCCGTACGGCGTTGTGATGTTGGTTCACGTGACCAGAGGCGGAAATTTTTCTAAAGACTCGGACCGTTTGTCAAGAAATTTGGCTTGACTTAAATGACAATTTAGTGAATGTAATGTAATGTAACAAGACATTTATAAAGCGCCACTTAAGAGTCTCTCATAGGCGTTCCAAACGTGGCCATCAAACAGCTGAAAACGTGCGTCTTTAAGAGTCCATAAAAAACATATAGCCACGTGCAGCACGCGCAGACGACAAAAGAGCGTTCCAGATCCGACCAGTTTGAGTGCCAACTGGAAGTCACAGTTCAGCAATTTAGTCCGGAGCAGTGCCAGTCGTAAAGAGACGATGCCTGGGCAAGATAGCCAACGGAAGGAATTTACAGCAGGAGAAATATAGCCACGGAACCATAATTTGGTCATTTAGTGACCAACACGAGAAAACTAAATTGCAAGGCGAATAAAATAACCGTAGAAGATGAACAGCAGAACCAAATTACCAAGGACACAATTAGGTCGAAAATGACTCAAAGAGCAAACTGGTTCAAAGAACAAAATGTAACGAAAATAACCACAGAATTAAAAGAGCACAAGAACGGAAAATTTGCTTTAAAATGGCAATTGAAAAGAATGTGTGTACGATACGCGTCAAGCAGTAGAATTTCCTAGCGGTGTAATGTGAAAGCAATTTAAACACCTTTATAATGTATTATTCTGAGTCAATAAATACCAAACTAATAAAAAAAACGGCAAGTTAGATGATTATTGCGTATCATCAAGAAACTGAATTGATATACAAATATATAAATAATTCCTTTTTCAAAGAAATGATGAAAGCCTCCCGTTTTTATAAAACGCACTTACTTACTTCAAGAAGTAAAACGAGAACGAGATCTGGTGTGCATGTAACAGGAAACGGAAATGCCATTTCAATATTTGCGATTGTCTTGATTTTATGAAGGTTTGTTTGCTGTAAATTAGAGAAGAGAAAATTTCTGCTTCATTACCATCCATTTATGTATTTCATGGGTTTGGTAAATTACAACATCGATAACTGATTTTATGTATGGGTTTTGTTGAACAGAGGGAAATTCATTGTGAGATAGAGTAATTGACATGGAAATATTTTGCGCGCTGTGATTAATGACAGCATTCGTCATTACCGTCGACTGGCTGTTTTAATCATTGCCGTCCCTTTTTTCAGAATTCTGCGATTTTCTCATTACCGTCCCCATCTTCATAGGGATGGTAATGACGCATTTGTTATTACCATCCTCAAGGGTCATTACCATCCCTGTGGGAATAAAAATAATTTTAAAAAATGTGGAAGTAGTTAGAATTTACTATGAACTCTGAAAATGTTTGCCAAGTTGCACCTATAATGCATATAATACACAGTTGTAGTCAATGCTGGACAGATTTTTTTCTGACACTGAAAATACTACAGTGGATTTTTAATAATTTCGATAAATTGCTTAATTTCTCGGCACCAGACTAATATATTTTGTGAAAGAAGGAAAGGCCCGCAGTATTCCAAATAATTGCTGGTATCATCTAGTTTATAATTGCAAAAATCTAAGCACCAGATGCATATTTCAGGTCTGTGTGATCAAGTAAAAAAGGGGATGGTCATGACAAATCTAAGGAGTTTCTTTTGTACAAAATGTTAAAAATAATTAACTTACGATTACGAAATATACTGGATTTCTTTCATATTAGTTAAATTTAACATGGTAATGGAGCTAAAAACATACTTGCAAAGAAAAGTTTGGGATAAAAAAATTCAATTTCCAAAAAGCCATTTCGACACTTTTGGGATAAGCAGCCCCACCTACGCAGTGACTTGATACCGCGAAGTCTATTATGGTTGGAGCGCTCTGTTACGACACCTTTAAAACGGTGTTAAATGTTGCTATATAAACATGGGACACGAGAGATGAATTGGAGGAAAGGGAGGAAGAGCGAATTGGAAGAAAGGGAGGAAGAGCGAATTGGAGGAAAGGGAGGAAGAGAGCGAAGAGAGGAGGAAAGGGAGGAAGAGAGGAGAAGAGCAGGTGGAGGAAAGGGAGGAAGGAGAGAAGAAGTGGAGGAAAGGGAGGAAGAGCGAAGGTGGAGGAAAGGGAGGAAGAGTGAATTGGAGGAAAGGGAGGAAGAGTGAATTGGAGGTTGAGGTTAAGAGCGAGTCCATGGAAATCGTCAAGAGTTTGATAATTAATACATGCGAAGTAACCTTCTCGATCCCGTACACTTTGCGTTAGACGGCGGCCGCTCTAACCGGTTGACTCTCGTGTTCCTGCATACCGCTATTCGGTGTGCTTGTCACTGCATTTTCCTTCGCCATTTAACTTTGTTTGATTATAATTTTAATTGCCGATTTGTTAATCATCTATATATCTGCTCTTCTTCTTACTGTGAGGTAACTGTTGCATTGCGGCCAATTGATCAGAAATGGCATAACATAACCTAAGTGAAAATTTGAAAGCGCAACTGTAAGGAACAGAATCATCAGCAGTGCTCCCCACTATTCATGGAGGCCCACGATCAAACAGAGTGGACATAAAGTACTTGCGGAACAAGGAAGGTGACAGACTGATTTAGGTGGCTTATGATTTTAAAAATTTAAAAGGATGACTCTCCAGGAATACAAGGCGCGGTGGTGTAGGGGTATGTTCGGCTGCCTTGCAGCTGGAGGGGATGCGGGTTCGAATCCTCCTCAAAGCTGCCGCGTAGGGACGATGGGCAAGTCCTTCACTCGTGCTCATGCGCTTCGGCGTGAAACTCCGATTCAGCGTCCGCGCAGTAGTCGGGAGAGCGCCTCTGAATGGGAATCTGGAAGGGGAGCTATAACAAGTTCAACAAATACAATACAATACAAAAGGCCAACAATGACAAAACTTCTTTGCTGGGTGAAGGATCCTGTGCAGCCGATCGGAGGGACCTGCGACCAGGAATAGATGAGGTAGAGAATTACACAAGGTTAGATAGATGGGAGAATTCCTACTATGCAGTTTCACATTGGAGCTATATAATCTTATAATTGATGCATTGATATATAATAGGTAACCAGCGTAGAGTGACTGTGTCTCCTGTGCATAGGCGAAGATATTCCCAAACATTTTGGGATGTCAACGATCAGACGAACAGATACAATTTCGAAATTATTTATTCGATTAGACACCTTTAAAACACAGGCCTCACGCGCTATTTAAACGTCCATAGGCGTAAGAGCGGGAAGGTTCCTGCATGACTCCGTAAAGTCGACGTTAATGGCAGACATAAGATGTCGCCAAGCAATATTAAATAATTAAGAAAATAATTAATAATTGATACTGAATTATAATTAATACTAATACTACTAATAGTATTAATGATAATAATAATAATATATAATATATTAATGTAATTATTATTATTATTATTATGATTTTTTACCCGAGGTATCAAGGATCCTTCAGGATTTAGACAAAGTTGCTATAAGGAACTGGAAATTTGACGACAACGACGACGACAACGACTATGATGATGATGATGATGATGATGATGATGATGATGATGATGATGATGATGATGATGATGATGATGATAAATTGTCCGAAGTAAGTATAAGCCATCAAAGAGCAAATAATAAATTAAGTGTTGTCAGAATTCAACCGCAGACGGTCTATTATAAGACTGTATAGACATCCAGGCAGCTAAAGTATAGAACAGCTCGGGATGGTAAAGGTATAGATCAGCTCGGTATGGTAAACATAATATAGAAAAGCTCGGTATGGTAAAGGAATATATCATCTCGGTATGGTAAAGATGTAGAACAGGTCGGTATGGTAAAGGTATAGATCAGCTCGGTATGGTAAAGTATAGATCAGCTCGGTTTAGTAAAGGTATGGATCAGCTCAGTATGGTAAATGTATAGATCAGCTCGGTATGGTAAAGGTATAGATCAGCTCGGTATGGTAAAGGTATAGATCAGCTCGGTATGGTAAAGGTTTAGAACTATATATCACAACAACCTGACAAAAACATAAGCCCCTTTCGTGGAGGATACTACCAAGATCATTCGGTTTAAAGAGTATAAAGAAGTGGCATTGCTTTTTATAAACAGTGTTTAATTATTATTCCAAAGTTTAACTTCGATTTATAAGATCAGAGGCCGTTGACGACAATTCAGTAACGCATACAATGCAAAGAAAAAGATAAACCTACAGCATCGGAATTACACCATAAAAGAGCTTTTCAAAATTATTACTTCTCGTATAGTGCCTATATACAAATTTATAGGGAGGCTTTCGCAGTATAGACTATCCATAAGCTCATAGCCTATCATTATTATAATTATTCGTTTGTTGCTTCAAACATCCCTTCATTCAGTCTCTCACCATCTGAGGTTTCAACAATAAGCACCTGGCAGTACAGGCATTTCATCTGACATTGACATCCTTTCATTAAAATTTAAGGCGAAATTTTTTAGCTCGTTTTGAAATAAATTTAGGTGTAGTGCGATTCTACCACCGTGCGACCACTCTCCATTTACTGAAATCCCAAGCTCTTTCCAGAAAAACCCCAAGATTGGCCAAAAGTGTACCAAAAATCCCAAGTGACTGAAAACGAAAAACTTGTGATGAAATATGAAAACGAAAAAGTTGTGATGAAATATGAAATGCGCTATTACAATCACAATTATTCACAAAAATGTCGAGCTAAGAACTCGCAAATAAAACAAACCGGAGCATAACACTGAATTAACAAATTGCAGTGTTTACAAGTAACAATAACAATAAACATCTTTCAGACGTCTTTCTCGACGATTTTTTTCTAATATGATTCGTTGCCACTGTTGAAAAGTACGGTAAAAACTAGTCTGCAGACCTTAGAAAAAAAATCCCAGGATTGCTATGCAAAATCCCCAGATCCCAAGTCGACATCATAAAATCCCAAGATCTTGGGAATATCTCAAGAAATGGTCACACTGGATTTTCACCCTGCTATTACAAGTTTTCCGATATCATTCTAATTTATAGAAAGGGGATTTCTTTTGCCGAGGTGTCTAAGGGACAGAATTTCGTTTACTTACAGACCGCAGAATTGCTTAAGAAAGGTATTCGAGAAACTGCTTACGTCATTTGCTATTTTGTAAAGATTTGTGCATTTGTCTATTTATTTAATTAATTGAAGATTTATTTAAATCAGTATTGCAAAAGCGACGACGATCATCATTACAGCTATCCTCATTATCATCATCATCATCGTCGTCGTCGTCGTCATTATCATCATCGTCATCGTCATCGTCATCGTCATCGTCATCGTCATCGTCATCGTCATCGTCATCGTCATCGTCATCATCATCATCATCATCATCATCATCATCATCATCATCATCATCATCATCATCTTCATCATCATCATCATCAACAACAACAACAACAACAACAACAACAGTACTGCTATAGATACATGTATGATGACGATTGTCATTATCGCTATAGTTATGATTCATTCAATTCACTGTAATCATCATTATCTTTATCGTCATCGTTATCATCATCATGTCATCGTCTAAACCCAGTCGAAGAAGACCTCGCTGTCTCAATGACTGGCGACCTCAATCCATCAGAGACCACTCAAACGCCCCTCCCAACCACCATATTCCGCCCCAATCGCCACTTAACTCCCTACAAACCACGAACGATGGCATGCACTCACTCACCTTCAAATGAAACAGGAATGGCTGCTAAACGCTGTTCCTCTCAGTAGTGCGCTGGATCCATAACCTAACGATTAGAGGTTCGGTTCCATTCACAGCTCAGTCCACTTCTTATAACGAAATCGGGTATATTGATGGCGCTGGCTTCCTTTGCACTTCGGATTCCATATAACTAAAGAAATAAATAAAAAAAAGGATATATTAATAAATATAAAAAATTCAGCTGCCCCTGTTATCATAGGTCAATAATATAAAAATTAAACAAAATATAGAAAAAAAGTAATGCCCCAATTGTAAAATTTAAAAAAATATTTAGTCTACCATGCACTGTTACCGGAAATTAATAAATAAACATTAAGGAAAACGAATTATTATTTTAAGTTACCGATCGGCGCCACTGCTTTTCCGTTAACTTATAGAGCGCCACCATCCTCGGGTAGTAACAGTGACTAACACCCCTAGGGCCATGGTCTGACCGATTGGTGGTTTGACAGGTCGTGGGGGAGCAGAACCCCCCTTCGACGAGAAATAATATTTTGCTTAGTTTGATTAAATACGCACTAATACGATTCGTTGCATCGACGCTTTTAACAAAAACATTTACTGAGCGATTCGAAGGCTGGAGACACCTGTCCGATGCACTGGTCCCCTCCGTCGGTATACGAATGAGACATTAGCACCGCGTGAGGTAGGATAACTGGTTAGCGTTATTAGTCATGTATGCGATGGACGGATGTTTGGATTTCCATGTTAGGTTATAAATCTCATGAAATGGCAAATAAAACGAATTATTTCATCAACACCTTTCTTAAGTTACTTTATGGTCTATAAGTAAATGAAATTTGGTACTCTAGACACCTCTGTAAAACTCACAATACATCTATAAGTAAGAAGGAAATCGAAACAATTACAATCGAAAATCGTTGGGATCTCGTTAGGATCTCGTTACCTCATGTTTCTGTGATAAGTTTTGAAAAATTATTGTGATGTGATGCTATGTTATTCTATTTTAGCATGTTGAGTTACGTTGTATATTATTTGCGATTACATGCGATCATTGTGTAATGCAATGCTATATATGCTGTCACATTGCTGTGCCACATTTTGCTATGTATTCTTATGTCATTAAATGACATGTTACATGTAACATATACAACATTGTAAAATGTAAGCAAAATGAAAATTTTTGTCATTTTGCTTAGGCTAAGCTTTGTTATGTTATCTGATAGGCTATAACGTTTGGCAATGTTATCTTTTGTTACATTTTACAATGTTGTCTATGCTAGATTTTACTAGGTCATGTTTAGTCATCCTAATTTAATTCGTGCGTTACTGAATCTTACAACATTTGATGCGGTTTATTCTTTCCCATTAAAGGAAGCCCTGCTAAATAATGACAGATGAAATGAACTTGCCTTAGGCAGCAGTCATTCACCTTCTTCCCTCATCGCTCCCCACCCCTCTCCCAATTCCCTTCGCTCCCTTCAATTCCCTCCCTTGGCTTCCCATCCTGTCGCATGCGAGAGGTCTTCCTGACAACTCGATCGGAGCGACACCTACCGACCTCGGTAAATAGTAATATCCGACGTCATATCCGGTCTGCTGCTGAGACTCCCGGGTAAATCTGTTACCTTAATAAGCGATGGAGAAAGAGAAGAAAATGTTACAATAAAAGACAAACAGTAATAATTGGACGAATTTCGAGCTTAGCGCTTCGGTTAGCTCATGTTCCTTTCTGGAGTTGTGAAGTTTCATTGGGAGCGGATGGAACGATGTGTTAATGATTTCAAAGCGTTTGGTTAAGTGCTTATTAGTAGTGGTGGCAGAGGTGATGGTGGCGGTAGTCGTGGTGGTGGTAGTGGCGGTGGGGTGGAGGAGTAACAAATAGTGATAGTAGTGATATTAGTATCATTAGTGATACTTGCAATAGTAGTAATAATAATAGTAATTGCAATATTAATAATAGCAAAAAATAAGATTAATAATAATAATAATTATCATAAAAATAATAATAATAATAACAATAATAATAATAATAATAATAATTAAAAATAATAATAATAATAATAATAATAATAATAATAATAATAATAATAATAATAATAATAATAATAATAATAATAATAATAATAATAATAATTAAAGTGACAATGGTAAGTGCTTGAACACCTTTACAATGTTTTAGCTGTACGCATCAAATATCGCGTTTTTCGTCCATCACCAGGTATATGCTGTATAATTACATTTTGCAACAATTGATGCTGATAATAATTATTATAATACACACGTAGGCTATTTACGCACATCCGCAGATACATAGACACAAGCATAGAT
This sequence comes from Aporrectodea caliginosa, assembly GCA_020284085.1. Taxonomy (NCBI): domain Eukaryota; kingdom Metazoa; phylum Annelida; class Clitellata; order Crassiclitellata; family Lumbricidae; genus Aporrectodea; species Aporrectodea caliginosa. The sequence continues at coordinate 1,680,730 of JACEVL010000123.1, read as the reverse complement.
GCATACATAGAGATACACACATACATGCACACGTAGATGGACATACACACGTAGACGTCATGGCGCCCATAAAGCAGCGATGACTTAAGCGATGGTATTGTGTTTGTTCAGCGCTTTCGACGACCTCTCCAATAGAGGAGCTATATAAACCATCACGTAAAGATACATTATACGACAGAAGACGATTTTCAAGTAGAGAGTCTATAGAACAGAAAGCGAATACTACTCGACAGCGATTAAGCGATCGCACCTAACGCCACTCTGCTGCTGCCCTACGGTGGCACCAAAGGGACGGTGCCTGGGAAACATATAGCACACGGAAGGAATTTCCAGCAGGAGAAATAGCCAACGGAAGGAATTTCCAGCAGAAGAAATAACCACGGAAGTAAAGGACCAACATGAGAAAATTAAATTTCAAGAGGATTTCAGAAAATGGCCGTAACAGATGAACAGCAAATCTAAAATACCAAGATGACAAATGAAACCGAAAATAACTCGAAGAACAAATTGTGATAAAAAAATTACCACATAATAAAATGACCATTCAACAGTTTAAATTTTCTTTAAAATGTGCTAGAATTTGCTAGCGGTATAATGTTTAAACAATTTAAACACCTTTATTATGAGTTCCTCTGGCGCTATATATAAATAAACAACCACGTTGAAACTGCAAGTAGTATTTCTCTTGGTATTAAATTTTTAGCATTAAGAAACTGAATTGATCTACAATTAATCCTTTTTAAAGGCATCAACGGCCATAGCATTGACAATAGGATTAATAATAAAACTTTAATATGTCCAAATAATTTCTGTCGGCGTCAACGGCCTTTGTTGCCATAAGATGTTAAACTCAGGATCCTAAAACTTAATCACAATCAGTCCGTGTCCATAATGGCAGTTAGTGCCAGTCCCGAACCTAAAGAAAGGAGGAGGACGACGTCTACGGCACTGGTGGCCCTAGGACGCCGTTAAACAGTCGAAACTACAATTTGGGGCGGACGGACGGGATAGCACATTTACTGTGTAGGAGCAAAAGATGCCACGAGTAATGCCTGCTGCTAAACACCTTTATAACATATTCCAGTGATTCTATATAAGCAGCAAATGGGTTAACTAGCGTATTTAGTGAAAAAGAGCCCCCGAGGTCACGAGTGGTCATGCCTGTTGCTAAATACCTCTATAACATATTCTACTTATAATATATAATTAGCAAATAACTGGCGTATTTAGTAGACTTGCAGTTCAAACTTCAAAGACTATACGAAAAGAAAAGAAAAAGCCTTAATGGCAACTGAAAGAGAAGAAGAGCAGTTCCCTGAGCCAGCCCGAAATGCGTCCGTTTACTTTTCGCGCGTCACTTTTGCAGCTCCGTATATCAGGAGCGTTTTTGTTATTATTGTCATAAGCGCCTCTGCTGACGATATCTGCCAATATTTTACAATCTCTGACAATTATTGAGAGCGTTGACACATCTAACATCACGTCGCTATGTGTCGCTAAAGCAGGCCCCAGGGCTTATCATGTGCTCAATAAGTAAGTAAGTTAGTCAGGTAATCGATCAATCAAGCCATTCTGCCAATAGGCATATAGGTTGGTAAGTGGGTAGGTAGGTAATAAGTAGGGAGGCAGGTAGATAGGTTGGCAATTGCGTTAGTAACAAACCATTTTGGACACGGTTGTCGATTGATTAGAGCGCTCGCCTTGTGACGCTGAGATGATGGGTTCGATCCTCCTCGTCTTCTGAGACGGTTGCTGTGTAGGAGGAGCCTTGAACAAGTCCTTCACAACTTTATTCACAGTTGGTCAACGCCATAGAAGGAAGGAATTTCCCGCAGGAGAAATAGCCAACCAGAATAATTTCGAGAAGGAGAATAGCTACAGAACCAAATGACCAACAGAATAAACCAATTTCTAATCCGGACAGAAACAAAGGACGAACAGGTGAAAAATAAATTGCCAGCGAAGAAAATGAATATAGAAGAAGATGAACAGCAGAACCCAATGGCCAAGTTGACATCATGAGGCCAAAATGACTCAAATAACAAACCAATCAATGCAGTTATTTGAGTGATTGGCACAATCCTAAGCGCTGGAAAGGGAGGAGGGCCACGCTAAGCACTTTTGTCAGCTGACCTGGCACTCGGATGTCGTTGAAATGTGGAAACAAGAGTGTTCCCGATTTCACATTTAAGACACCTCTTTTAAAGCAGGTAAGTCTTCTATACATAACCGTGGCGTAGCAGTTTGACATTCAATAATCCGATTTTCAGCTGAAAAATGCCAAAATAAATTCTGTCGACGTATCAACGTGTCTTGTAACCGGAGAGTCGCAGATTCGAATCTACTTCAAAGCAAACCACTGAATAGCAAATCTAATCTAATATAATCTGATCCAATCCAAAGCTCTATTTGCCTAATAAATTCTATCGACGTCAGCGGTCTTTCTTGCCAAAAGATGTCGTTAAACTCTGCATCCATCCGTTGCTGCACTTCATTATATCTGACTCGTTCACTGCCCGTACTCTGGTAGTGCCAGTCACAAGCCTTGGACAGAAGGAGGAGGGCGACGTCAAGAGCACTGGTAGCCACAAGATGTCGGTAAACACTGCAAAGCATTACTTCATTTTATCTGTGCGGAATGTTCTGTGCCTTGTAACCGGAGAGTCGCAGGTTCGAATCTACGTCAAGCTCCAACACAGCAACCCTGGAGAAGTTGCTAACTCAATAATGTCTGTGAGGAAGGCAACGGGGAACCACCTCACTCACCTCATCCCTCTGGTGGCATAAAAAAGCTAATATACCTGCTTTCGGGTGGAAAACTCATAATCATCATCATCTAAACTGCGGCGAAAACCTGAGACGATAATAACGAAGTAATAACAGTCCCAGGCGAAAACCATGAAGAAAACTGTCTCAAAATATAAACACCATTTTAATTCTTACACCGTTACAATAAATAAGCGCGGCGCGTTGATTTGGACATTTTTGATTTTCAAAAAAGGCTGTAGTATGCCAAACTAATCTTTGTCAACGGAAACGGCCTATGTTGTCATAAGCTGTCGTTAAACTGTGGATCCATTCAATTGGACATTGTTTCTCTCGACCCTCAGTAAAAATCCTTCTGCATCTATTGCCAGACAACGACATTCGATGTTTTTGGTGACCAAACAGTATTTAAATTCACAATCATCGAATATCGACGGATAAAACTGTACAACTAGTTTAACTAATCGACCTCAGCGGTCTTGATGCCATAAGATGTCTTTAAACTAATTGATCCAATTTTATCTAAGAAAACGGGCGAAGCTAACCATATTTGGCTTAGCACAGCGTCGTTAAGCACTAATTACATTCAACTTCATTCGATGATTATTCAGTTGAGTTTGACATCAACAACCTTTTTTGCCACAGCTCAAAAAAGGAGAAAAATAAATTGACAAGAGAAGAAAATGGCCATAGCAGAAGATGAAGTGCCGTGGGGGGGGGTGCCGATAGCGCATTGGATAACATCTGGCGTAGAGAGCGAGAGGTACCGAGTTCGAGCCCCGATAGGGCGGACATGCTTTGTAGGGTGCTATTAACGCCGTGTATTGCAGGCTGTCTGTTCTGTTAGTAGTTAAGATTTATGTCTTCTGTCATTTGCGTTCTTGTGAATTGTTTCAATTGCATAACTGTAAACTGTGCCGGTTGCGATGTGTCAACCGGATTGTTTCAATAAAGGAAGAATTATTATTATTATTATTATTATTATTATTATTATTATTATTATTATTATTATTATTATTACTAGAACCGACAAGTTGACATATTGAGTCATGACTCTAATAACAAACCAAACAGCGTAGTTGCTCGGGTGGTGCCAGTCCCAAGTGTGGAAAAAGGAGGAGGGCGATGCTAATCACGTTTGTCAACTGTCGGATGTCGTTGCAATGTGGATACAAGAATGTTTCCGATTTGACATTTTAGACACCTCTTTTAAAGTTGTTAAGCCTTCTATATATAATCCCGACGTCTCACTTGGATATTGTACTCCAGAAATGCTAACTGCACACGGATAATTTTTCGTGGTGTCATGTGTAATCCAATCCAATCCAATCCAATTCAACTCTCTCGTGGCGACGACTGGCGGAATTTATTCAAAGCGGGAACTGTATTAAACGCCCGATATTTCATCCATCGCTATAAATCCCCGGTCGCTTATCTAAACGGGAGCACATATTCATACGCACGCCATGAGCCCAACACATAACCGGTCGCAATGGAAACATAATGGGTCGTTTGAAGACACAAAATTGCGTCTTTAGTGTCACAAATGGCGATACGATTGGCTTCCGTCGCCACCGAAATATGTATCTATGGCGCAACCTCTGACCCCGATGGAAGGACGGATAAGTAAGTAAGTAAGTAAGTAAGTATTTCCTTTATTAAGAAGCACTAGCAAACGCACAGCACTGTACATAGCAAGATTAATACATTCAAACAAATAAACAAAAATTTCTATATACAACCATAGAATTGAATGAGAGGCTTTATTGTACAGAGTAAGAAGAGCTAGAGCTAGTCATAGGGGAAAAAGAAGGGTTTAGATAGCCAGATCTAGGGAAAACATATCGTTTATTTGTATAGCATCCGGGCAAGGAAGCATTTCTGAGACAGGTTGTCAAACATGGGAAGCTCACGGTTATGGGACCGTGGCCGCAGGGAGTAGCGCGATTGCTTGATCGGTGGCAACAATTTATGCAGAACATGACAAGGATTGTGCAGAATACAGGCAAAGAGTCTAGTATCCACATTGCTGCAGAGAGTTTCAAATGAGGGAGAAGATGGAGGTAAGTACCCCTGGCGTACCAACCTTCGGATAATTCCCTCAAGGGCCTCCCGTTCCTGCACTCTCGCAAAGCCCCACCACACAGGCGAGCAATACAGCATCATACTAACCGTAGTGGCACGAACTACATCAAATAAACTGTCCCCCGAGATAAATGCGGTTATACTGGAGGGAGATTGCAGATGCTTTGCTATTGCCTGTGTATTATGGAGGTTATGGAGTGTGTGAAGTAAAATCAGTCCCTGCCGAAAATGGTATCCGTGGAGCGTTGTGGTTGGTTCATGTGACCAGAGGTGGATTTTGTCTCTAAAGACTTGGACCGTTTGTCAAGAAATTTGGCTTGACTTAAATTACAAGTGCAGAAGTACGGATGGATTGGCCGTCTACTTTAAACTCAATAACTTATCTGTTAAAATTCTGACACATAGAATTCCGTCAAACAATTTCTCATGGAGCCTAGTGTCAGCGCGGGCTATTCGACACCTTCATTTTAAAACATCTCATAGAAAAAGGTGTTTTGTCTATTGACTGTTACGTAGTATTTTTGCTAAACTCTGTTTAACGACGTCAGGCTCGCGTGTCATAGTAATGACACCATTAAAATTACCAGCGTTGCCAACCCAACGTATTATATAATTTAGATACTATCTTATAAAAGGTAGTTTCAAAATGTGCAGATGATAACTATAAAACAGTACAAAATCTGTTTTAGAGGTGTTCAAATTTCAATCGCATTGCTACCGTTAAACGACCAATTGCTAATAAAACTGACTTCTTATAATATTAGTTATACGTGGGGACAAAACAGACTAAAATTTAACGTATTTCTAAGCGATTTTTCAAAAAAAGGTCGCCCTTTGTATTTTCCCGCTGCGTGTCGCCACAATCCGCGTTCCCAATTCCGCGTGATGTAATATGTCCGGAGCAGCATAGACCCGCATAGACATTGATTGCGATTAAGCTGGACGTTGTTGCCGGTCGAAACCCGGGCGTACCCCGGAGATCGATCGGCGTCTCCGTAATCGGTGTCAATAGATAGATTGGCCAGAGCAGACCGTCGCCTAGAATCAGGACGAGACGTATATTCGGCGAATGAGATAAGACAGACGAAGGAGCGCACCAAGCGGAGGAGGAGGAGGAGACGGTGTTCTTACGCGGATCATGGGAGGATGCGTTCTATGGACAGATTCAGAAATCAAACGGTGCTCTATGGGAATTCGGAAGACGGGTTCAGGAGAGATGTCTTTTGGATTCAAAAGAGGGTTCTCTTAATCCGTGCGATGAATTTTCGATATGATCTTTTGTGAATTGAGAAGAAGGGTATAAGATATACATGAATATTTGAATATTTGAATATATTTGAATCTACTGGTTACTAGATTAGAATGAGAGATTTTATTTTATATTATAAGAAATCATTTAATTATCAGTTGCATAGTCAACGGCAACAATCTCTGTCGCAAGTCCGATTAGACACCTTTACAGCATTGTCTTCTGGTGTTATATAGTTATAACTTTTGAGCTATTAAACACCTCTTTTGAGGAATTTATGTATATATATAAAGTCCTCACAAAAAATATTTTTGAATTACTCCAATGTTGTTCCTGTAAGCTAAGATAGGTCAATATTTCGAAATTTCTTGAATCAAAACAACGGATTCTATTAATTAATGAAAGGAGTTTGACCTGATTACTACTTGAAATTCGCATAAACTTGTAACATGAAGACAATAAACAAATTACATAGGGTAAATATTCCAGTTTAAGTTTAGGCTCGCCTCAATATCTAATGCCTTGTCAACAATTATGTTGGGCGCAGTGAGGCACTTTTTCAGCCGTGATCCTATTCTCCACCACACCGGCGTTCTCACTGTAGCGCCTCTAGCGGCGGTGACAAAGACGCCAGCGCAGGGTTTGCTCGAGTGCTTCGACCGGTCGTCGATAAACGATCCGGCCGAGCGCATTGTCGATCAGACCCTGGTCCTTTGGCGGTCGTAGGCGTCATTAATTCTCCAGAAAAGGTTCGGCCTTGTTTATCTAATTGAGAACATTATTAACTTCGGGCTGGCCGCTCGCTGGTGTAGCACACGAAATAATTCCGACAATTTTGAAGGTAAATTTCGAGGAATAGCAGAAGCTTTCGCCGTTGCCCGATTGTTTGTGCTCGAGTAATCTCTGAATACGATTGTTTAGCGCGGTCGTTTTGGGCAACTTTAAATGGATGTCGACCGAAGCTATTTAAGAGTCGGACACGATATTTTGAGATGTTTTTTTAATAAGCTGTAATATGCCAAAACTAATCTTTGTCGGCGGCAACGGCCTATGTTGTCATAAGCTGCCGTAAAACTCTGGATCCATCCATTGAGATCGTTTTCAATGGACTAACAATCGTAATCGTAATCGTAATCAATCATTATGTAGCGCCACTCAAAAACAGAGGCGCTCCTGACCCGGGCAAATCTCTTCACTGGTAAAGAGAGGTCTTCAGGCGCCCTTTGATACGACGCAGCGCTCCTGAATAACCTGGTGCCCTGCTCCAAGCTTTAGAAATCTGGAATATACGATCATGATTGCTTTCCTATTAATGGTAGGATGTGATTTTGGCGAAGACTATTCTCTTTTAAATAACAGACTGATCTTCTAGATATTGACCTGATTACGACTTGGTTTTGGTACACCATCAGTTAATGCCCTGTGCATTGGACGCTGGCGATAGAAGTTACTTATTACTATTACAATTACTAACTGACGGCAGCAAACTATTCCCACAGATTATTTTATGTTCAGCAATTATACATCATAGGAATGCATACAGGATTACATCTTCTTTTGGTTCTCTGCCTCCTAGGAACTAACGATGTGATGAGTAACTGTTTATGCTAAACACCTTTTTAACGCATTCATCTGACCGATATAAATTACACAAAAAGCCGGGTAGCATGTCACATCTAGTTCCCTAGGTCTCGCTGTTGATTTTAATCTTTGAGCTTTCCATATCCAACTGTCATCATCCAATCCAGCATCATCTATCTTAGTCTTCCTCTTGTGCGCTTGCCCTCCATTTTTCCCTTGATGACCGTTCTTAGCAGTGAGTCTCCTTTCAGCGTGTCTTCGATCCATTTCTTTTGTCTCTCTATTGTGAGTGACTCGTTACTAATAGCGTGAACCGCAATAGTTCCGACAATTTTGAAGGGAAATTTCGCATTCGAGGAACAGCAGAAGCTTCCGCCGTTGCTCGATTGTTTGGACTCGTGTAATCTGTGTATACAATTTTTAGTGCGGTCGTCTTGGACACCTTTGAAACGATCTCAACCGATGCTATTAAAGAGTCGGACACGCTATTTGAGAATGTTTTGAATTTAACCATATCTAAGTAATGGGGAAGTGCAGCAGACGATTGGTTAGAACGCTCGCTTTGTTACATCGGGTTCAATTCTCCTGAGACGGTTAACGACACTGGAACTGCCACTGCCCGGATTTAAGCCTTGCGTCGGCGGAGTCATGACCTTCAGACTACACACACCGTTTTGAAATAAATTTGCCGCTACAATAGTTTTGTAGTTTCTACGATTCTACACGCCATGACTTTCACCATTGCTTAAAGCCTATTAACATAACTGGATTGGATCCACAGTTTAACGGCGGATTTTGACAACATAGACCGTTTCCGCCGACAAAGATTATTTTTGGCATAATTATTACAGCTCTATTTATTAACGCGATTCTTTCTATCCTGCATATTAACGTGATTTTTAAAGTCTTCGTATTTATAGAAATGGAAAAACTTTTACCGAGGTGTCTTATCAAAAAATTTCATTTACTTATAGACTGAAGAATTCTTTAAGAAAGGTGTTGGAGAAATTGCTTATCTTGTTTTCTAGAGATAATAATCATTATGATGACCATGACGTTGACGTTGACGACGACGACGACGACGACGACGACGACGATGATGATGATGATGAAAACCTCGTACGAGGGCATGTACTCACCCACCTTCAGCTTATACATCCGAATCTGGAATGGCTGCTACACGATGTTCCTCTCAGTAGCGCGCTGGACCCAAAACCTGACGATTGGAGGTTATCGGACAAATCGTTGGCGCTGGCTCATCGGATCTCATATTCCAACTAACGAAATAAATAAGAAAAAATATGCTTTAATAAATTAAAAATATTTAAGATACCACTGTTATCATAAATCAATCAATATACATAAAGAAAATACGGAAAATAAATTAATGGACCCTGTTGTAAAATCTAAATAAACAAATGAAATATTTAGGCAAACACTATTACCGTAAATTAATATATAAACATTACAGAAAATAAGAAAAATGAATTAATGTCCTCTATTTTAAATTACCGATCTGCTTTTCAGATAATTTATAGAGCGCCACCATCCTAAGGTAGCTACACCCCTAGAGCTATGTTTGGACCGATAACTAATTCTTATACTGAATTTTATTTCTGGAGGTATGTGTCCCTATTCTCATGGAATTGCCCAGAACCGGTATCAATCCAACTCCTATTTAAGAAAGCTTTTCGTCAATCCAGCTCCCATTTATGCAATTCTTCTAATCAATCCAGTTTTCATATCAAATGATCAACTACGTGTTTCCGAGATTAAAATAATTTACCAACCTAAACTTTTGTTAAATCATTTGCTAACCCAGTGTGATTCTCCTTACAGATTTTATTTTAGTTATAGTTACAGTTATAGTTAATGGTTTTTTATTTTAGTTATAGTTATAGTTATAGTTAGTATTCTTTTTTAGTTATAATTATAGTTATAGTTAATGGCTTTTTATTTTAGTTAATTTTAGTTACTACTTAGTTACAATAATTAAGGCCATAAGTGAACTTGTGCGTATTAACACGCTGTTTCACAATTTGCTCAGAGCTTTGAAAGCCTTTGAAGCATGGGTGCATTCAGCTTCATGAGTACACGAGTTTCCAAAGTAACTGACAAATTGCATAATAAAAATATCGCATGTTTTCGTTCTCATTTATGTCGAATCATCCATATTGCACTTCTGTTTTTATTTTTTGTATTAACGAAAATAAAGATGTATTTTCGTTATTGTTATTTTCGTTATAGTTATAGTTATAGTTAATTATATTTTTTAGTTATAGTTATAGTTATCGTTAACGAAATTATTTTATTTTCGTTAACGAATATTTTCGTTATCGTTATCGTTAACGAGAATCACACTGTGCTAACCTAAACTACGGTTTTACCCAGAACTGCAGAACTGTACGGATGACTGAAATGATGATTCATTTATACTAAACAACGTCTACAATTCTATGACAAAGCTTGTAGCCCAATAATTGCGGTTCAATTATGTGTCTTGTCTTTGGACTGTACCGTAGCAATTTTGTTGCTCTGTGTTTAATTATGTCCGGTTACCATTCTTTCAGTAATATGCCATACACCGGCGAGATGTAACACTTGTCAACACAGCTTCTTATATAGCTTAGGGAGGATCTTTAAAAAGGTATGAGAAAAGTGCGCAAATGACTATGAAACAGTACAAAAACTGTTTTAAAAGTGTCGAAATTGCAACCGTGTCTGTTACCGTTAACCGACCAATATTGCTAACAAAAATGACGTCTTATAATATTAATTATTCTTGGACCCAAAATAGACTCAAATTTTTAACGTATATAAGCGTATTTTCAATTGTCGGAAACCTTGTCATTCACTTCAACAAAATGTCGCCCTTTGTATTTTTGCCCCTGCGTGTCGCCACTATCCGCATGTTACGCGTTCCCATAATTATGACGCGCTGGCGGCGTAATGTATAGCGGTCTAAATATGTCCGGAGCAGCATAGACCGGCATAGACATTGATTGCGATTAAGCTGGACGTTGTTGCCGGTCGAAACCCGGGCGTACCCCGGGGACCGATCGGCGTCTCCGTAATCGGTGTCAATAGATAGATTGGCCAGAGCAGACCGTCGCCTAGAATCAGGACGAGACGTATATTCGGCGAATGAGATAAGACAGACGGAGGAGCGCAGGAGGAGGAGGAGGAGGAGGAGGAGGAGGAGGACGCGGATCATGGGAGGATGAGACGGTGTTCTTACGCGGATCATGGATTCAGAAATCAAACGGTGATCGATAGGAATTCGGAAGACGGGTTAAAGAGAAGAGTAATCGGTCTGTTAGATTCTTAATCCGTACGATGAATTTTGGATATGATCTATTGTGAATTGAGAAGAAGGGTTTCAGATGTACTTGAATATTTGAAATATTTGAATATACTGGTAACTAGATTCAAATGAGAGATGTTACTTTATATAATAAGAAATCATTTAATTATCAGTTGCATGGTCAACGGCAACAATTTCTGTCGCAAGTCCGATTAGACACCTTTACAGCACTACCTTCTGGTATTATAAAATTATCGCTTTCGAGCTATTAGACACCTCTTTTAAGGAATTTCTGGATATATATAATGTCCTCACAAAAAATTTTTTTATTCTTCCTAAGTTGCCGTAAGAAACTTTCACAATGCAGAAAACTTGATAATCGAAACGTAAGAACGAAAACTCGGCCAATGATCGTACTCTGTCAGTGCCATTCCCAAGCCTGGATAAAAGAGGATGTCGACGCTAATGGTCTTTGTTACCACAAAATGGTCGTTAAACAGTATTTATTTATTTATTGCGTCATAAAACAAATAGTACAAATCATGAAAGAAACAGATCAATCACTGCGCAGCAGGAAGCCTGTAAAAAGCTAAAAGCTTATACCACACTGGTCCTAGTCCCCCTAGAACCTGGTTCACATTTCGGTCAACGTTTAAGTGTCACACTGATCCATAGACATGTTATGCTGTTGACAGGCAGCTGAGTCCAAACAATTTTAGTAGTATGTATTAGACATTATACATTGGTGAAACGATTAGCAAGTTCATGAAGCACATAAGTCAGTAAAAAAACGGCCCTTAGTAACAAGCAAGTAGGAACGAAACGTGAGGCAAATTAGGCCACGCCAATTCTCATCTCTACTTTCTGACCAGGGTTCTCACTTATCCACAGATGTCGCACCTGTTAAAATTTTATTTCTGTTACTACATAATATTATGGTGTTTTAAATCTCCACAGACGACTTTTACTTCACAAGAAGATATTATATTCATCGATTTATCTCACTAAGTCTAATTAACTGAATGCTTTTATAAGACAATTCAGATGCGGCATTTTCCTTACATCGATTATAGCCCAAAAACACGCGACGTTGTAAACGGAGTTTCCAGTCCTGTATCCTTGCCTTCTGACATTACTGCAAGAGATCCATGATTATCTTCAGTAAAAACGGCCCAAAGAACCTTCAAATATCACAAGAGGCCCTTCTGGAGACAGTATAGTACAAAATACGCACCCTACACCTATGGGCGATGTTCTGTGAAAAGTTTAAGCAGATGTGTCCGCTGTCCGGAGCGACCGAGTAGGATTCAATAAGCGCTATCTTGTCCCATTATGAGTAAACGCTGTCGTTCTCTGCCCCGGGGAATTCCGAAACACCCGAACACAGCGCCCAGCAGGCTATCGAATTAACGTTCAATTGTGTCATTATATATAATGCATATAGGTCTAAATAAATATATTCGCACGGCTATTGAATCTGTGATATAGGCCTACACCGTAAGCGGAAAATCCAACTTCATGACGTATTCCACAGACTAAAGGAAATAAGTATTGGCATTTCATTGCGAGCAAGAAGAAAGTCTAATTTATTATTGATATTAACATTGACATCGCTAACACCACTTCCACCATTCCACCTCCGCAAAAACACCACCATCATTATTACGCACCCAACAACTACCTCACCATCTCCACAAAACACCAGCACTACCACCACAGACACCAGCTCACCTCCTCCGAAATCAGCATTTTCACCAGCATAATCACAATACTTCCACCATTGGTAAAATCATTAGACACCACTTTTAAGTTTCTTCAATAGTCAATATAAATTGCCCCGGCGAAAAGAAATTGTTTGTGTGCAAAAAAACTTTGCTATTATTAGACACCTCCTTTAAATGTCTTCGTATACGTGGCACCACTTTACGACATTATAATGGTAGCATATTATACATTCGTTAAAAATTGAATAACCAGGTTGACACACTTCAACCAATAACAGAAAGCAATAGTACCAGTCCCAAGCGTGGAAAAACGAGGAGGGCAACGTCATTATATTTTTTATGACACAGTCTCGTTAAAGAGCAGCTAACCAACGAAATATTATTGCTTTGAACTAATAAACTCCTTCGCCATTGTTCATTGCCTGTCTTCCACAGCCAACTCTTTCGTGAAACATGCTTTTCTATTCTTTTGCAATGCAGCTGTCATTTCGCTTCCGTACACGCTTCGTCTCGTCCTAACGTGGTAAAACCAGTTAATCGCATACTTCGGCCTGGATTGTCCACTTCTCTGCAGTCGACGGCTCGAAAATTAAATATTCAGTCGAGCACCAAGCCAACGAACAGATACATTTAGAACAGACTTCAAAAATTTCGATCTGTCTATTCGATTGTTGATGATGATGATGATGAGTTCTCTGCCCGAAGGCAGGTCCACTGGCTTTTACGCCACCCGGGGATGAGATGAGTTAGGCGGTTCCCCGTTGCCTTCCTCGCAGACAATTATGGGTGAGCAACTTGTCCAAGGTCGCTACGCAGTGGCTTGAGGTAGATTAGAACCAGCGACCCTCCGGTTACAAGGCACAGAACATACCGCTGCACAACCGCGTCCCATTCGATTTTTAGACACCTTTAAAACGTAGGCATCAAATCCAATTTAATCGTCCATAGACTTAATCGCATCAAATTCTTTCTATCCTGTTGCGTCGACGTTAATGGCAGACATAAGATGTCGCCAGGCAATTGTAAATAATAAATAAATAATAATAATAATAATATAATTATTATTAACGCGGAGAGTGTGGGTTCAATCCTCCTCCCCTGAGACAGTTACTCTGTAGGGACCTTGAGCAAGTTCTTCACTCACAGCTGCTCAGCGCCATTGACTGATTCTTGGTCATATACGTCGGCAGAAATTGTTGTGGCTTAGCACCAGTGTGATTCTCGTTAACGATAACGATAACGAAAATGTTCGTTAACGAAAATAAAATGATTTCGTTAACGATAACTATAACTATAACTAAAAAATATCATTAACTATAACTATAACTATAACGAAAATAATACTAACGAAAATTCATCTTTATTTTCGTTAGTACAAAAAATTAAAATAGGAAGTGCAATATGGACGATTCGACATATACGAGAACGAAAAATGCGATATTTTTATTATGCAATTTGTCAGTTACTTTGGAAACTCGTGTATTCATGAAACTAAATTCACCCATGCTTCAAAGGCTTTCAAAACTCTGAGCAAATTGTGAAACAGCGCGTTAATACGCACAATTTTGCTTATAGCCGTAATTATTGTAACTAAGTAGTAACTAAAATTAACTAAAATAAAAATTCATTAACTATAACTATAACTATAACTAAAAAATATTACTAACTATAACTATAACTATAACTAAAATAAAAAACCATTAACTATAACTGTAACTATAGCTAAAATAAAATCTGTAAGGAGAATCACACTGCTTAGCACAACTTCCAACGTCAATTAGTTTGGTTATTTTGCTGTTGAGCGATACACTCATAACAAGGATGATTAGCGTCGTCCTCCTAATTTCTCCAGGCTTGAGACTGGCACTACCACAGTCAGGTTCGTGGCTGAGTTCTTACGCCATTATATTGATCCAGAGTTTAACGATATTTTATGACAACAAAGGCCTTTGACGTCGACAGAAATTATTTTGAACAGTTCTCACTGATCGCGTATAGGACAATAACTATCTCTGCAGTCTACGATGAATTAACTACGTTTAAACGGAAGCGCCTTATAAATTCTCGCGTGGCTTGCGTTTTAAAGGTGTCTAAATGTTTACTAGGAAAGTTCATCGTAACGAGTGCATTCAGCGTCAAACGACACATTCTTACTTTTCAAGTTTGATCTTAATTTAAGCGCATAATTAACGTAATATAATTATTTTTTTAATGTTTTCTGCAGCATTGCATTGTAGTGAATTACAATAATAGCAGTTGCAGTAGCAGTAGCAGTAGCAATGATGATAAAAGTAATAATGATAATGAAAATGATAATGATAATGATAATTGGTTTAATAATAACAATTTGTAATTTATTATTTATAATTGCTTCGAGACATCTTAAGGCTGCGGAAATGTCTTGTGCTGTGGAAGAAAAGTTGATTTGATTATTATTATAACCACAGTTTAACGTCGTCTTATGACATCAAAGGCCGTTGACGACAATGCAGAAAACATACAATACAATCATAACCAGAAACTTATAGCATCCGAACGACAACATTAAAGGTGTCAGACGGAGCTTTACAATTTCACTAATATTCAATATTTTTGCAACATAAAGTAGCTCATCTCATACTGTCAATGATAATTATGTACTGACAAATTTCATTAACTAACAAAGCATATATGTATTATAATTGATTAAGGTATTCTTTTAAACTGTTCATGTATCTTACAAAAACACTATAATAAAAATGTTCATTATCCAAAGAAGTATACATGTATTATAATTGTTTAAAGTATTCTTTTAAACTGTTCATGTATCTAACACACATAATAAAAAGTTGATTTGATTACGCCTAGAGGCGGTTAAATTGGTGTGATGCCAACTTTTTAAAGGTGTCTAACAATCGAACAAAAGATCGGTTTTGACATAATTTTGTACCTTGTAATAAATATCTTTCTGTGTCTACGACCCCGTCCACATAACTACACATTGCCTCCGAAAGACGATAGACAGTTTATCCCGGGAGTCCTATATAGAAGCTCTCTTGGTGATATAGGCTAACCTGACATTGTATGACTAAAAACACTACACTCATTCTAAACTTTTCTATTAGGCTACTATCATGTATCAGATAGCGGTGTGTCTACCTGTTTCATACCAATAAACGAATATATTATAAATAAAATGTATGTCTACAACATAATCGACAACAGACGAGGAAACACATTCGACTAATCCTAACTATTACTATTCACAACACATCTCTCTCGGCTTCACATAGAACCTACACGCTCTCTGACCGTTTGGCTGTCTGATTGTATCTCTGTCTGTCTGTCTCTGTTTCTTTCTCTGTATGTCTACTCTCTCTATCTCTCTATATCTTTCTGTGTCGGCGCTATCTGTCTGTCTGTCTATGTCGCTCTGTTCCTCTTCTCTCTTTCTGTCTCTCTCTTTATGTGGATCTCCCTTTCCGTGTTTGTCCACTCTCCATCAGTCTCTGTATTTCTAAGTCTAAACTCCCTGTATGTTTATGCGTGCTTGTGTGTATATGTACGTATGTGTCGATGGTTGTGTAGTTGTGGAGCGAGACAGAGACAAACAGACAAACTGAGAGAGATAGAGAGATGGTGGCAGAGTACGAGCGAGTGAGTGAGCGTGCCAACCAACCAGATAGAATGTACGCTGTATATTATACGGTCGATTAAACGCAACTGTTCTACGCTCAGACGAGACTTCAACATTAAGCTAATGGTCTAAGCGTGTTACTTGCAACAACCCACGACCGACCGACCGACCGACCGACAGACCGACCGACCGACCGACCGACCGACCGACCGACCGACCGACCGACCGACCGACCGACCGACCGACCGACCGACCGACCGACCGACCGACCGACCGACGGGCAAGGAGGCCTCGTCCCTCCGTCCGCCCGTTCCTCTCGGCTGCCTCGTCGCCAAGGCCTGCTTGCTTCTATCGTCCTCGGTCGGTGTTAAGACTTTTCGGGACCGAAGAGAACGAAAGTAGTTCCGAGGAATACTGTGATTGGTTAGCGTGACCGAGGAAGTCATGGTTGTCGTTTGATGTTAAAACATTTGGAAGTGATTTACTATAGTAATGAACAATGCTAGGAGTAAAGATTGATTTTAAACACCTTTAATGTACACTGTGTCCGGATAAAAAGGGACCCTTTTGTTATCATGAAAAGAAACTAGTAAATATTCATTGATTTTTAAACTTCCAAACCCATTTTAATCCTGAGATAATTTGCTAACATGGTTAACCCTCGGGCTACCAAGGGGGTGGGTTGCCACCCCCCCCTAGGTTTTTCATCTCAAACTTTTTCCGTATGGAATAAAAATTTGACCTTTCAGGCAGCTGTAGGGGGTTCATTTACACACGTTTTGAGGTAAAATGTGAGATGATATCTCACACCGTTCAAAAGTTATAGCCAATATACCCGAGGCACTAGGGGGTGGATACCACCCCCTAGATTTTCGACTATATCTTATCCGTCATTTAATATTAAGAGACACAAATTTTACCATTCTATAGAGGGAATGTGGGGCTACATTTCTATGGTCACTGAGTTGACCTGAGACAACCGGAAGTGCTCAAAATAAATAATAATACGCGTAATATGTGTGAAAAATGGCTGAATGGAAGCACTCCTCTTTTAGTTTTTTGTTTGTAGCATATTCATTTGTCTTCCTGGAAGAGAAACAAAGATACCATTCTTTAGAGAGAATGTAGGGCTTCATTTGCATACCTACATCTTTGTCTTTTGAATACCGGAAGTGATCAAAATAAATAATAATACGCGTAATCTGTGTGAAAATGGCTGAATACAGCATTACAACGTAAACCGATATATATGTGTGGATATATATGTATGGATGTACATTTATACTATATAAACATGTGTAGGGGTGATTTTGTGTATCTTTTATACATAGATTAGTTTCAAAACACACATAATCTTATATTTGTTTATCCAAAAAGTACAAAATGTACGCAATAATATAAAATATTGCTAATTAATGGGTTCCATTGTTAAAAGTGATGTAATTTCGAGGTGCATTCACATAACGTACAACTAAATATACCATTCTGTGCAGAAATGAATGCTGAATCCATTGCTATTTTACAAGTTATGATATGTGAAACCAAACCCGAAATCCAGGGGGTGGTAACCACCCTTCTTGGTAGTCCGTGTTACAAAAAAAAGCTTGGTAGCCCTAGGGTTAAAATGTAAAATTTCCTGTCATCAAATAATTACGTCATAATGACGTCATTTGCATCAAAATTTAAGTATGACAAAAATTGTTGCGTCGGATGATCGGATCGTCGTAAAACGGAAATCCATTTAACAGAACCAGGCGGGAAAATAAGTGGAACTTTTCCCCGTGATTGTTTGCTGTCGGAAAAATTGTTGTTTGATATCCAGGGTATATTCGGATTATTACACATTCCAACAAGATGGCGCTCCAGCTCACTGAGCTCGTGAAACTGTTGAACTGCAGACAAAGGAGACTCTGGATTTCATGCCTCCTAATCTTTGACTGCCAAACAGCCCGAACTTTAATCCCGTTGATTACAAGATTTGGGGACTAATGCAATAGAAGGTTTACAGAACAAAGATCAGAGACATTGAAGAACTCCGAGCGCGTATTGTTAATGCATGGGATGAATTTGATCAGCTGGTTATCGCTGCTGCCTGTGGCGCGCTCGTCTTGAAGCTTGTGTTGAGGCAGAAGGTGGACACTTTGAGCACGCCTTGTAGTCTAATATTATTCAAATGTAAAAATTAAATTAAACTAAAATTTATAATTGATGAATGACAGTTTAAAATAATATTGAAAATTTTAGATGATTTTTGTGCCGTCCTTGACACTTGAATTTTGATGAAAATGACGTCATTATGACGTCATTATTAAATAACGAAAACTTTTATACTTTATCCAGTATTTAGCAAATTATGTCAGGATTAAAATGGTCTTGGAATTTTAAAAATCGATGAATATTTACTAGTTTATTTTCATGATAACAAAAAGGGTCCCTTTTTATCCGGACACAGTGTAGAATTACCTGAAGCTAGATATAAGGTTCAGTAGCGGATGACGTCAATTTAAAATCATTATTTACCATACTGTAGGTACGACGAAGGCTCTGAGTAATGGTTGATGCTCAACACCTTTATAACGGATCATTCTCTTGTTATATATATATCCATCGGACACTATTATTTCACCTCGTTAATGTTAGTAATGCCTCCAATAATTATTATAAGCAAATGCAGAGAAAGAACTGTCATATAAATGAATTCCGCCACTGTTCGTACTCTGGCAGTGCCAGTCCAAAGCCTAGAAGAAGCAGGAGGGCAACGCTAATCATCTTTGTTATGACAGAGTGTCGCTAAACAGCAAGTAACCTACATAGAGTTCACGGAAAAGTGTTGACAATCGATGTATTTACTATAGGAACGAACAAGACTGTGAGTAATGATTGATTTAAAACACCTTTATAATAGAATCTGCAGGAGCTATATATACGCTTCAGTAGCAAATGATGACAATATTTCTTCTTTGACTTCTTATAAGAACCACCAAGGTTGCTGCTGAACACCTTTTTAACGTATCCATCATACGCTATAATAAGATCCTTCTGACGCTATTATTATTTTCAAGATGTTAATATTCTTGTATACTTCGAATCGTCGTAACGGTGTCATAAGCCTACGCTAAACCTTTGAATAATATAAAACTCCACCACCGCTCATACTCTTGCAGTGCCAGTCCCAAGCCTTAGCAAAGGAGGTCGACGATTAACAGATTTAAACAAAAACTAAGTAACTTTAATGTCGGGATGCTATATACTTTATAACTGTGTTCATTAGATTTCCGCACACCAAAGTGCAATTAGCAATTGGTTAATAAAGAACATACTTGCATTTTCACTTACTCACTTACTTGTCAACGCAAGTGTTAGGAATGTGTTGAAAGTTAGATGGTTTTTATTGTACGTATACAAATTTTCTGCTCTGAATCTGATCTAAACTAATCTATTGATTTGTATAGCGCCATAATCGTAATGCCAAAGACATATTCAGTCAATGGTCGCTTCGAGTCAGAGAACAATGAAAATCAAAAGCCATCGGAAAAGCCAGGTCGAAATCCAATAGAAATGTATAGAGTGCCACTGGGGGTCCGGTGGCGCGTTGGATAACATCTGGCGAAGAGTGCGAGAGGTACCGAGTTCGAGCCCCGTTAGGGGCGGATTTGCTTTGTAGGCTGCTATTAGCGCCGTGTATTACAGGCTGTCTGTTCTGTTAGTAGTTAACTAGTTAAGATTGTTCAATCGCATAACATGTAAATGTACAGCGCAGTGCGTTTGTCAGGCGCTAAATTAAAGAAAATATATTATTATTATTATTATTATTATTATTATTATTAAATGGCTACTAGCCTGTGATTAGTTGATAGCTGCATTTAAGACACCTCTTTCAAGAAGATTCGTCAACCTATAAATAACGTGTCCAACCTCTAAAATATGCCAAAACTAATCTTTGTCGGCGGCAACGGCCTATGTTGTCATAAGCTGCCGTTAAACTGTGGATCCATCCATCCAAATTAATAAAATTATTATCACATTACGCTATTATAGGAGTAACTAACAGTCCATTGTCAATGCAAGTAACTTCCACTATTCGACCTGTGGTAGTGCCAGTCCCAAGCCTAGAGAAGGAGGAGAGCGACACATCTTTGTTATGACAGAGTGTCGCTAAAAAGTAACTAACCAGCATAACGTTTAATGAAAATATGGATTGACATATTGGCGGATTGACTATAGGAACGAACAAGGCTATGCGTAATGATTGATTTTAAACACCTTTATAATAGACTTATCCGAATCTATATTATATAAGCTTCAGTAGCGACCAACTTCAACTTAGGTGTTGTAAGTAAGTACATAATCTAGGTAACGGCAATAAATAATGGTTAAATACAGTTGCATAACGGTTACTTGAGTAAAAAATGTCATAACTTCTTTTTATAATAATGTTCCTTGTTTATAACATGTTAATTGGTTTGTTCATAATGTTAAATGTATGAATTTATAATGTGATTTTTTTCTTCTTTTCGTATTGGATAAAACTGATGCTTAATAATGTTTCTAATATTCTTGATCCTTAGTTATTGCTTAAAATTGGTTTGTGTTTGTTGATGAAAACGATTCATTTTAGAGCTAATTTTGTAATACATAAAACCAATATTGAATTATATTGATACTTTGATTGTCATGTTGAAATTGTTAATTGAATCTGTATGTACTATGACTGATGGGTAATGAATATTGAGCATCTCCTGTAAATGTAATATTGATAGTTTGATGGTAATTTAGATAGATCAATGTGATATTCTCTAAAATATTGTAAATAAGATTGACGAGAAAACAGTATATAATGATTTATATGAATAAGAGATCGACAACAATCACCTGTCAAATCACAGCATCCTACCAGAAATGGAATCCAAGCCAAGAAAAGAGAAAGCAAACTGATGATAGACAGTATACGAAAATGAACTTAATCCGTCAGAAACTTTAAATACGTCAACATCCTATCAGAAACGGAATCAAAGACGAGAAAAGAGAAAGAAAACTTATGATAACATTACAAAAAAAAAACTGAAATACATCAAAAACTTAAAGACGTCAACAGCCTTTGTAGCTATAGGATGTCGTTAAATATTGGATTAATAATAATAATGTAACGTCAATTCAAAAGCGATTTTGAGGTGATTCTCTATAATAGGTAATGGTTGATGATAAACACGTTTATGACGTATCAATCTGACGCAATACATATCCATCTCGCTGCATTATTTCAAGTAAATAAAATACAGCCCGTAAAAACAAAGTTTTTTACTATATCCATCTAGTATCCTATAACGTCTACTCTGAATGACGTTCACAAAGAAAGGGGCTTACATTCGTTCATTTTTCGACATAGCGTGCGTTTAATGAGGCAGCGCGCCCGTTTTTGTTGCGGCCAATGACAACGCTGCGTATGGGAAAGGGGATTCCCCGATTCGAAAAGTTGAGTCCCCGATTCTATAAGCTAGCCTTTTTGGGGAGCTGAAATTTTTATAGAATGAAGTGTCTGCGAGGGCGAGTCTATCTGCCAAGTTTCATGACGATTGAATGATTGTAAGTGATCGAATTAGTCGTCGCAAGATTTGACTTTTTAGCCTGTGGCTCAAGCAAGCAATCAAGATTTCCGTAAGTTAAACTAGATGGATAATAAAATACAGCCCGTAAAAACAAAGTTTTTTACTATATCCATCTAGTATCCTATAACGTGCACTCTGAAAATAATCCGCGTTCATTTTACGACATAGCATGCGTTTAATGAGGCAGCGCGCCCGTTTTTGTTGCGGCCAATGGCAACGCTGGCCAATGGCAACGTTGCGTATCGGAAAAGGGATTCCCCGATTCGAAAAGTTGAGTCCACGATTCTATAAGCTAGCCTTTTTTGGGGGAGCTGAAATTTTTATAGAATGAAGTGTCTGCGAGGGCGAGTTTATCTGCCAAGTTTCATGATGATTGAATGATTGTAAGTGATCGAATGAGTCGTTGCAAGATTTGACTTTTTAGCCTGTGGCTCAAGCAAGCAAGCAAGCAAGATTTCCGCAAGTTAAACTAGATGGATAATAAAATACAGCCCGTAAAAACAAAG
The DNA here is from genome assembly GCA_020284085.1 of Aporrectodea caliginosa. Classification (NCBI taxonomy): domain Eukaryota; kingdom Metazoa; phylum Annelida; class Clitellata; order Crassiclitellata; family Lumbricidae; genus Aporrectodea; species Aporrectodea caliginosa. Next base: position 1,658,293 of record JACEVL010000123.1, on the reverse strand, counting down.
TTTTTTACTATATCCATCAAGTATCCTATAACGTGTACTCTGAAAATAGTCCGCGTTCATTTTACAACATAGCGTGCGTTTAATGAGGCAGCGCGCCCGTTTCTGTTGCGGCCAATGGCAACGCTGGCCAATGGCAACGCTGCGTATCGGAAAAGGGGATTCCCCGATTCGAAAAGTTGAGTCCCCGATTCTATAAGCTTGCCTTTTTTGGGGAGCTGAAATTTTTACAGAATGAAGTGTCTGCGAGGGCGAGTCTATCTGCCAAGTTTCAGGACGATTGAATGATTGTAAGTGATCGAATTAGTCGTCGCAAGATTTGACTTTTTAGCCTGTGGCTCAAACAAGCAAACAAACAAGATTTCCGTAAGTTAAACTAGATGGATAAATAAAATACAGCCCGTAAAAACAAAGTTTTTTTACTATATCCATCTACTATCCTATAATGCGTCTTATGAAGCAGTTACCTCTACAAATATATAGTCCGCGTTCATTTTACGACTGCGGATGCCGTTAAACAGTTGAAACTACAATTTCGAGCGGACGGACGTGATAGGAGATCTATTTTGTAGGAGCAAACTATGCCACGAGTAATGCCTGTTGCAAAACACCTTTATATCATATTCAACTTAAGCTATATAAGAAGCAAATAACTAGCGTATTTAGTATTTCCTCCTGCCACCAGTTAGCTCGACTATCATAGGAAAAGCAAACTAAAAAGCTTTAATAGCAACTGAGGAAGAAGAGCAGTACTTTGAGCTAGCCAGAGAGGCAGCCATGGGTATAAAGTGTTAGCGACTTCATTTTCTTAGCCTCGGCATATGAGGGTGGGTGACCAGTCCTCTCCCTCGAAGTCTCATCTACCCACCGACAGTGTAGGCCTACTCATCAACGCTCAGTTGGTTAGGGGGGTGCAGTAGGAGCAGAAATCTCGAACCAAATTTCGGCCCTGGCGGTGACTTGAATCCAGGTCTCTCGATTGAGAGTCCAGCACGCTAACCACTACACTGTCGAGCTCACCCCCCCTCAGAGACTATTTACTATTAAGTAATGCATCTCCAATTTCCACCAAGAAAAAGGACTCGCAACGGAAGGAATTTCGAGGAGGAGAAAATTTATTTGCCACAGAACGAAATTACTAACAGGCGAAAACTAAATGCAATTTTGAAGAAAATGACCACAACAGATAATCTACCATGCATATTTGACAATTTAGACACCTCTTTTAAGGTAGCTCAGCATCGTATAGATACACGTGCAGATTTAGCCTGATGTTGATATCTTCAATTCCACACGGCTATTAAAAATTAATGTTAACAAATTTCTCTTTAATTCCGTCACTGCTCGTAGTATGGTAGTGATAGTCCCAAGTATGGATAAGGAGGAGGGCAATGCTAATCATCTTTTTAAATGACACAGTGTCGTTAAACAGCAATCAACTAACTAAATTAAATGATGTTGGATCATATCTATATCTAATATAATATAATCTAATTTAAGTTGTATTATACCAAAAATAATGTCTGTTTCGACGTCAACAGTCTTTCTTGCCATAAGATGTCGTTAAACTCTGCATCCATCCGTTGCAGCACTTCAGTATATCTAACTCCGCCACTGCCCGTACTATGGTAGTACCAGTCCCAATCGTTGGAGAGAGGAGGGAGACGTCAACAGTCGTAAGATGTCCCGAAACACTGCGACTATTACTTCATTTTATATACGCGTTATGTTCTGTGCCTTGTAACCGGAGGGTCGATGGATCGAATATACGTCAAGCCACTGCATAGCAATTATGGATAAGTTGCTTATTCATAAATGTCTGCAAGGAAGGCAACGGGGAAACCACCTTATTTATCTCATCCCTCTGTGGTATCAAAAAAGGCCAATGTATGCCTGCCTTCGGGGGAAGAACTCATAATTATCATCGTCTATGCTACGATGAAAACAATGCAGGGCACCGTCTCGATATTTCGACACCTTTTAAACGCGCAATAAGTTACAATAAATAAGCGTGGCCGTTGAATGATAGTTTGAATCTCGTCACCGTTCTCTGGGTAGTTTTCTGAATATAATAATTATTGCCAGCTGACAACGGCCTTCGAAGCCATAAGACGTCAAATAACTGATATTTTATTTTCAAATCCAGGATCGCCACTAAGCGACTGCAAAAGCTGTACAAATATTCTTACCAATCGATATGAACGGCCTTTGATGGCATAAAACATCTATAAACTTCTGGAAACAGTTTTATTTAAGCAGAAGGACGTAGCTAACCATCTTCGGCAAAGCGTTGTTAAACAGTAATTACATCCAACGTTATTTGATGAATATTCGGTTAAGTTTGACATCAACGGCCCCAGTTGTTACTTCTCAATCCAGAAGTATTGCCTCTGTTGCCCCTCTCTTCGGAACCGTCTTGCACAGAAATTGTGGCTTGAGCTCCTCATCCTCTCTCTTCCTCTGTTTCGGAAACGCCTGAATACTATTTTATTTATTAGTGATAGCACTGACTTGGGTCAGGAGCGCATCTGAATCATTGAGAGGCCCTTTATAAATGTTCGATTACAATTACAATTACATATCTACTTACCTTATCTACCTGTTTTACCGTTTAACACAACTGAAATAATTTTGAGCAGTTCTTACTGTTCCGAGGACATTATACAAATACCATAATTTTTATCACATACTAGCAGTTTTTACCCGGCGTTCGCCCGGGTTTTCCTCAGCGCCCGTGTATTTGAATTTAACGACATCTTCGTCAACGCCTGTGAATTTGAATTTAACGATTTGAAAATTTTTCGTGTGTCCCTCTGGCGAATTTACGCGCTGGCTTGAAATTTGTTTAATTGCAACTCTATGTAATATATACTCCCATGCATTTGATGGCATTGAAACTATGACCACATCGAAACTTAAAATGTCCAAATATCGGAATTTAAAGTAAATTTTGAGTTGAAATATAGTTGGGTTGAGATCTATAGAAATTCAAATGAAAACGTTCGTTAAAAATTTCGTATCGCTAAAGTGTTGCATTGGCGAATCTTTAAGTCCGATGACCTAGAAATTCTCCCGTGGTCCCCACTTCTGATGTTAAATGAACGGTCAACGTGATTGGTTGCGAATCAGAGCGTTGACCTATATGCTACGTGTGACGTAAGATTGCATATTTAATTAGCATGCGTGACGTGAACAAATGGCCTTACTATCATGGCCATGGTGTAAGAGACCGGTATTGAGATATAGCCTCGTCGAAAAGTTGGAAATTTAAAATGGCCATATATCGGCGTTTAAATAAAATTGCGAGCTGAAAATAGTCGCGTTGACCTAGACGTTGCGTAATAATGTTTTGTAAATTTTTTCAAATCGCTAAAGCGTTCCGTTTCTGAGCCTTTAGCCGGATGGACAAACATACGGAAGGACAGAAAAAAGAGACTTTGGATTATATATATAGATTAATATAACGTCGGCTATGGTGTCCGAATCTGATATAGCCCTCTCTACGTACATTTCAAAGGTGTCTAATCAAATCTCTCAAAATTAGTCCTGTGCATATATAAATCTCTTTGGAAGTGTTTTAAAGGAGTCAAAATATAAGGGCTAACCAAGTGGATACTGTGTGTCATTTACTTTTTACGTGTGACTTTCGCGATTTCGTAGACCAGGCGCGTTTTTATTATAATTGACGCAAGCGCCTCTGTCGACGAGATCTTACCATATTCACAATCTCCGACAATTAATGAAAGCATTGAAACATGATCTCTCACTACTACGCCTCTCATCCATCTGACATCACGTCGCTAGGTGTCGCTGGTAATCCAGTCATTTAGCCTATAAGCAAATAGGTTGGTAAGTGAGTGGGTAAGTAATAAGTAAGCAGGCAGGCCGATAGGTAATTATTGCGTTAGTAGCAAACCAGGTAAGGCTTTTGGGATACGGTATACCCAATTGATTAGAGCGTTCGCCTTGTAACGCTGAGTTTATGGGTTCGATCCTCCTCGTCTCCTGAGTCGGTTGCTGTGTATAGGAGGAGCCTTGAATAAGTCCTTCACAACTTTATTCACAGTTGGTCAACGCCATAGAAAGAAAGAATTTCCAGCATGAGAAATAGCTACAGAACCAAAATTAATGACCATCATAAAAATAATAAATGGCCATGCGAAGAAAATGACCATAGTAGAAGATGAACAGCAGAGCACAATGATCTAGTTGACATATTGAGGCAAAAAAAGACTCAACTCACAAACCAAAAATCGCAGTTGTTCGGGTGGTGCCAATCCCAAGCGTGGAAAGAGGAGGAGGGTGACGCTAATCACCTTTGTCAACTGACCTGGCAGTCGGATGTCGTTGTAATGTAGATACAAGAAAGTTTCCGATTTGACATTTAAGACACCTCTTTTAAAGCAGTTAAGCCTCATATAGATAAACCGGGCGTAATTGTTTGATGTTGGATTGCTCGATTTTCTCAAACACCACACGGCTTATTTGTGTTTAATGGCGCTGGATCACATACGATCTAATTTAATCTAATCTGTTCTAATCTATTCTAATCTAATATAATATAATCTTTAAGCTGCATTTGCCAAAATAATTTCTGTAGACTTCAGCGGTCTTTCTTGCCATGAGATGTCGTTAAACTCTGGATCCATCCGTTGCAGCACTTCTGTGTATGTAACTCGGCCACTACCCGTACTATGATAGTGCCAGTCCCAAGCATTGGAAAGAAAGAAGAGGCCGACGCCAACTCAGCTATAAGACGTCGTTAAACCCTGCGGAGTATTACTTCCTTTAATCTACGCGGAATGTTCTGTGCATTGCAACCGGAGAGTCGCGGGTTCGAATCTACCTCAAGCCATTGCGTTGCGACCCTGGACAAGTTGCTCATCCATAATTGTCTTTAAGGAAGCAACAGGAAACCACCTCACTCATCTCATCACCGGGTGGTATAAAAAAAGCCAATGTACTTGCTTTCGGGCGGAGAACTCATAATCATCATCATCTACTCTACAGCGAAAACAATGAGGAAAGCTGTCTCGAAATTTAGACACCTTTTTAACGCTTACTCCGTTGCAATAAATAAGGGAGGCGGATTGAATTGGATATTGCATCAACAATTATTCAATGGAAGGCCTTCTGAATCTATTGCTAGACAACGACATTCGATGTCGTAAGAAGTTAGATTATTGGTAACCAATCAGTTTTTAAATCCAGGATCACCACATAGCGACAGTTAAAAATAGTTTTATAACGGGCCCCAGTTACTGCTCAATCTAGAAGTTTTTGCTAATGTCGGTTCCTCTGGTTGGAACCGTCTTACGCGGGGATTGTGCCTTGAACTGCCCATTCTTTCTCTTCCTTCATTCTGGGAACGTGTGTATAGTCCACTTTATTCGATAGTGATACAGTGCCTTCGGTATGGAGCGCCTCTGAGTCGTTGAGTTGTGCTTTATAAATGTTCGATTACAATATTACAAATCGACAAATCTTTTCTATTGCTTTTTTTCTGTTTAACCCATCGTCGGATGGATAGATCCAAAGTTTGACCACATCTTATGGCAACAAAGGCCGTTGACATCGACTGAGATTATTTTCAGCAGTAACTATTATTGCTGTTCCGAGTTCCTACTGTTCCTACGACATAACAAATATACCATAACCCATGTACCGTAGGCTATTATGTCATAAACTTATATAGCCTTAGGTTACTATATTTTAAAGGTGTCTAAAGAAAGCGCTCTGAAAATTATTTTCAATTTGTACGCTAATATAACAACATTTGAAGCGTCTTAAAGGTGTCCAAATAGGGCGCCCTAACCAATCGGATATTGTGTGCCATTTCATTTCTGCATGTCAAGCGTTAGTAGCAAACCAGATAATGCATTTGGGACAAGGTAGCTGTTGCATGCAACTGGTTCGCCTTGGCAACGCTGAGAGAATGGGTTTGATCCTCCTCCTCTGAGACGGTTACTGTGTAGAGACCTTGAGCAAGTCCTTCACTCACAATTGCTCAGCGCCATCGACTGATGCTTCGTCATAAGATGGTGATGCTTAGTTAACGAATAATGGCGGCAGTTAATATATAGTAGTAGTTTCAGTTTAACGACACTGTGTGATAGCAAAGATCATTAGCGTCGCCCTCCTCCTTTATCCAGGCTTGGGACTGGCACTGACAAAGTACGATCAGTGGCGGAGTTGCAGTTAATATTATATATAATTCATATTTTACCTTATATAGTTTAATGCATTTCGTTGATTTCCAAAATAAAATTAATGAGCGACCCGAAGGAGAACGCTTATAGGTGGTGCTGCCGCTTTTATATAGCATTTTAAATTTCTGGAAAAAGGTGTTTAACGAACGAACTACCGTTTAGTAGTATCGTTGTTTAACATCAGACCTTTCCATATGAAGAACGTTTAACATAACAAAGGCATCAACGGCCATAACAGTGGAAGATGTCGTTAACCTTTTGGATTAATAATAATAAAGCTGTAATGTGCCCAAATAATTTATGGTCGGCGTCCAGCGGCCTCTGTTGCCATTAGATGTCGCTCTAAACTCTGGATCCTAAAGCTCCATAACTACCAGTTCGTGTCCACAATGGCGAGGTAGTGAGCAATACGTAACTG